>VDFB02169786.1:0-16866 GCA_007258455.2 Sequoia sempervirens | reverse complement strand
CCATTTGCAAATTGCATTTTCCTGGAGTTTTCACTTACCAAGAAAAAGAAAATAAAGCTTATATCTATTTATTTATGGTTCTTCATACTTGTCTCGATGTATTGTCTTTCTATATTACAATAGATGTTGAAAAACACAGTTTTCTGTCTTTTACTGCAATCATTGTATTATGATCCTATATGATTGCATCAATGGTTACTCAAAGTATGCAATTATAAGCTTTTAAAGGTGCTTTTAAAAAATATACTTAAATTTTGAGCAATTATTATAGTTGTTAATTTTTATTGTTTAATATATATTTAAGAAACTCTATATCATGTTTTTATTTATATGTAGTAAATTGAATAAAAATAAGTAAATTGATTAAAAAATAGCAATGATTTGTTATTATATATTTGAAATTATTTTCAATATTAAGAAAAAAATGTTATATCTCTTCTTAAAGTTTATTTGGAAGATATTATCTTTCTTGTTTTTCAAAATATTCTCTTGATTTCAATTGAACTAAAAAATCTAGAAATAGATGTTTATTTCCCCTATCAACCTATTTAAAAGATATAAATCTAAAGCTCTTGTACTTAAAATATTTTATGACTTTTTTGAAATTAGAATTTAGTTTACTTCTTAGAATGTAAAATGATTTGCATGTAAAAAGAGGAAAAAAGAAAATAGAAAGTTTGTTTTTTATATTTAAATTTTACTGTTTATTTTAAAAATTACAATTAGTAGGGGAGAGGGGCCTATAGTGGAGCACCCTAACTTCGCGTTTCTCAAAATCCTACATGGAAATTTCAAATCACTCTCAATTTTGTACAACAAATTATTTGGCAACTCATGTGCTTCTATATTTCATTTTAGGGCCACATCATTAAATATGATGCCACATCAACATGTTTTTTTATTGAGGTATCCAAAAAGGCCCAAAAAAAAGTGAGACGATAGTGGTGCACTAAGTCATGTTTTATTGGTGTGTTGATGTGACATCACATGATTTGTCACTTTGTGTACTTTATGGATAAAAAATGTTTTACAATTGGATATTAAAGTTCTCCACTATGAGGCCCTTTGAGGACTACTTATATCCCCACTATTGGACCTTGCTCCATTATGGGCCCCTCTCCCCTAATTGTTGAATTATTTTAAAATGAATATGTAATTTTATTTAATTTCTTTTTTTAGATATTCATTATAGTTTAATTAATTATTTAACAACTAAATAATAAATATTTTATAAATTTTAGAAAGAATTTAATTCAATTTTAGAATGAAATTTAAAGAACAATATAATCTAATTGAACCTTAAACCTAATCCTAATGTAACCCTAACAATAGGGTTTAGTTAGCATTAGGATTTAATTAAGGTCAGTGTTAGGGTTATGATTAAGGTTAATATTATAATTATGGTTATGGTCCAATTAGGGTTAGGGTTAGGCTTCAATTAGTATCAGGGTTAGGGTTAGTGTTAGTATTAAATTAGAGATAGGATTATGTTCAATTGTGTTAGGGTTTAGTTAGGGTTAGTGTTCATTAAGGGTTAAAATTTTGAAATAGGATTCAATTAGGGTTAGGGTTCAATTAGGGCTACATTCGAATAGGGTTAAATTAGTTGAAGGGTTAAACATAGGGTTTAATTATCTATTATTATTCAATTAGGGTTAGGGTTTAATTAAGATTCAATTAGGCTTAGGGTTAGAATTAGGGTTCAATTAGTGTTAGGGTTCAATTGAAGTTAGGATTAGAGCTCAATTAGGATTAGGATTCAATTAGTGTTAAGGTTAGGATTCAATTAGGGTTCACTTAGGATTAGGGTTACAACTACGAATCAATTTGTTTTAGATAATCATTACATTTTAATTAATTATTTAACAACTAAATAATAAATATTTTATAAATTTTAGAAAGAATATAATTTAATTTTAGAATGAAATTTAAGTTTTCAAGATATTGTTGAATTATGTTTAAAAGAATATTTAATTTAATTTAATTTAATTGTATTAGATAATTAGTATAATTTAATTAATTATGTTAAAAACTAGAAAATAAATATTTTAAGAATTTTAAAAATTAGAATTTAGTTTAATTTCATAATTAAGTCTAAACATTAAAAATATTTTGATAATTTAATTAATTATTTTTCTATATGATTAATAATTATAGCACTAATAATATTTAATTTCACATATAGAAATAAAATTCTAATGTAAAATACTTATTTTGTTTGTAATGTCAACTATAAAAAACTAATATTAAAATTTTAGATTAAAATATTTATCATTAATGTTGAGTTTGTATAATATTAAGACATTAATAATTCTAACCTAATAATATGTTATTTCATGTCCATACATGGTGCAAACCCTAGAGAACACACACAATGCAAATATATATATTTTTTTAAACAATTAAATTAAACATGCAAATAACATTAAACAATAATCACATAACACATTACATTACACACTTAGTTCTCTGGGGCACGCGAGGTTACATCGCAACAACTAAACGGAAATAAAGATAAAGATTACAACATAACCATTTATATTATAATAACCATGAATAAGGATACATCCATTAACCATGATGTGAGAATAATAAACATCACATAATACATCCATAATAAATCTCTTAATAAAGATACAAATGATCCTAACTATTACATCATCGTTTTAATGTTACATTACAATCTCTTGATAAATGAATTACATTGAATTTCCCAACATGGGGATTGATACAAGAACAATGAAATTTGAAATACAAAATGAACAGTCCTGACTCAATAGCGAAAATGTTGAGAAAGGCGGGATGCTGATAGAGATTAGCGGGTGTGGAGCTGTTCCACCCAACCATGTGGTCTCAAATGCTCACCCTGTGCTCGAGGAGGGTGACAAGGAAGAGAACCCGACCACGAATGCCAAACCGACTCCATGAACAACATAGTACAAAACAATACAGAAGGCATACAATGACATAACCATCAACGTTCATGAATCAAACACAACAAGATAAATCTATGAAACTCATCATAATAAAACAAAGCATTATCAATTAAACAAGTAACTGAATAACAACCATAAATCAAATTCACAAGAATCAGATACAACACATAGAATACAATATCCAGAGGCAACTACAAACAAAGCACAAGGGTGTCTAGTGGAGAGTGTCATCGCATAGCTCTCATGGGATTCTCCTGGCCCTTCCTCCAACTGAGGCACCGGCACCCATCTATGGATCTCCTGGCCCTTCCTCCTAACTGAGGCGCCAACACCATAGGGTAGCTAATGCGGAGCCGATAATCTCTCATGAAGACGAGATTACGACTTTTCCAACCATGGCCTTCTCAATCTATCACTAGTCTATGATAGCCCTAATGCATAGATGAGGAATCCAATGTTTTATTATCTTGTGTGTTTTACTACCCATCCCCCTAAATTCTATTGTTTAGGTTATCACTTGTTTAACTACTCTTACATGGGTTATCCTGAGCCCTTCCTCATTCCGAGGCGTCGACGCCCACGAAGAGCCACTCTCCCTAAGACCCCTAACATAAATCAAACTGGCAAGGGTTGAACTAACACATATAAATCATAAAACCAATTCTAGACACACGAGGCATTAACCCTCTCGCAATTACACAAAACCAAAATTATTACAAAACCGTTCAACCCTTCCAAACATAAAACCAATAACTCCAAAAGCATAACCAAGATGAGAATAACATTCTAAAATAACAAGCCTCTAGAACAAGGTTTCACCAACAATGGTTCCCACATCGACAACACTAAACAAAAAGAAACATAACATAAAAGAAAACTCCCATTACAGTTGCAAGATTGCACCATTAACTTTCATTCCCAGACAAATAACTAAATTAGTACACCACATAACTGATCATTAAAAGATTCCAAGTCTTAATTATAACCGAATACATTTGTCATTCAATTACATCCAGAGTTCTACATTTAATAAAATAATCCATGGTTTTAATTATATTTTAAAAGTAATCCCCATTTTCCTTGCACAATAATAATTTCCACAATTTCCATAACTTCTTTTAATTACCCAAATATATATTAATTTTCATAATTAACCAGTGGAATCAAAATCAACAATTGTTAACATTTATTTTATGTATATATATATATATAACTCATAAATATTTATATCTATAATTAACTATCCAGATTTATTGTACTTAATTAATTATACAACACAAACGATACTCTGATCAAATTAGTTTACTGCCAAACAGTGCATTTACACATAATACAGATATATAAATATAAATATATATATATATATATAAATTAAAATGCATTAAAATTGAATTGAATAAAATTGACCACCACTTAAATATTATATAAAACAAAATAAATAAATTTAAATTAAATTTAAATTAGAACTTCAAGAAGGTATAAAGATGAGGACCGCTAGCCCTTTCGGTGATTCAAGCATCTGCTACTCATGGACTGTCAGACAGTAGGGGTCCAGGGACGCCGTGGGCAGCCCCCACACATCGTAAGGAAAGGTACCGGCCTTCCCCCATAAACCAATGATATAGTTATTTTAATTTTTATTTATTTTAATAAAAATTCTCCATTGTTAAAGAAAAACACGTTAACTCCTGTTTGCACAGATTTCGACAGTCGAATTCGGCCCTTTTCGAAATGCACGAAAATCAATTTATTTTTAAATACATATTATATATTTATATATATATATATATATATATATAAATTTATATATATATATATATACATATACTTATATATATATATTTATAAATAACTATAGAGAACACAGTTTTTTGTGTAAAAAAACAGAACAACATATATTTACAGTATATATATATATTAATGATTATCAAAATAATATTTCAAACCATCCAAATACGAAGATTAATTTCCTTTTTTTTTTTTCCATAGAAAAATAAAAGAGAGAAATAGGGCATAACTAAACAAAATTCGAAGAGTTTCTTTTCAGTTTGTTTGCAAAACATGATTCCCAAATTTAACAAGAATTTTCCTTTCAAAAGAAGACCTATTTGTTTATTCATTTTCTAATCTCAAAGAAATCATTTTAATCTAATTCACAGAAAGATTTCCTTTTTTTCAAACAGAGATTGATTCTAAAACACCTCTTTATTCCTTTTACAGATTTAAAACCATTAAGAGAAGAGAGTGGAACCTGGAGTCCTGCGCTCTTGAGGATCTGATGAAGCTGGTTTCTTATGGCCTTTACGAAGAGCTCCTCCTTCCTGCTTCGAATCTCCTCTGAGTAATCATGCTCCAATCTCGAATCCAAATACTTATTCCCAAGACTCTTCTCAAAATATTTCAAACAAAGGAATAGAAAAATCCTTTTCGAAAACTTCAGAAAATTCAAAGATGCATAACCCCTATTTTCAACTTCTATCTCCACAAAACCTCTTTGTGTGAAAACTCCCAAAATTCTTAATTAAATAAAAAATATTGTCAACTCCCTCAAAAGCCCACCAAATTTAGAATAAAAGAATTTAATTCTTTAAAAGCAAGCTTTTCAGTCAGATCTGAATTCTAATTCGTTCTCACAACTTTTTTCATTCTTTTATTTATTTTTTTTGTTTTAATTTCTGTTTTTACAACTTTACTTGCAAAGCACATTATCTCATTTAATTAAATAATTTATTTTAATAATTATCCTCAATTAGATAATTAATTAAAATAATTAAACACAATTTATTTAAATTATCATTAAATGCTACATGACTTTTAAACATTTAAATATATAAATGAAATTAATTCTTAACAAATAACAATCATTACTAACATTTAAATTAAATAATCATAACTTATAAAATACCAACATTAATAAAATACAACAAAACACAAACACAAATCACAAAAATGAACAATATCAATCAAACAAGACGGTCTGACATCATGGGACAGGATGACTTCATTGTCACCTCTGTTTCAACTTTATACCGTTGGGTTATTGGTGCTCGCCCTGTCCTGCTGAAGCAGGTGGAATTGAGACTCTGTACCTACAAATCCTGCATACAAACGAAGTTGTGTACATGTGCATATATATATATATATATATATATAATCAAAGCATTATGTTGTGAGAAGGAATCGTAGCATAGTAGGGCACTCGCAAACGAGTGATGCTACACTGTCCTTCATCACATCTATTCTAACAACTATAATATAACCAATAAATTAACATTTCTAACTAACAATCATCTCATAACATAATTAATTAAATCACCGCATCATAACATAATTTTGAAAATCAGCTAACATATCCAACCATAATGTCATATGAAATAATCATGTCCACTAATGAAATAACATCATCCTCAAACGTCTAACTAACCAAATCAAACAATAATAGTACCATCATAGTATCTCGAGTATCAAAACAAAACATTACACTCACGTAGTCCAACAAGCAAACAAGAGGTATATTATAATGAGTTCCAGATAATGTTTTAACTCCAAATTCTCATTTTGAAAAGATCTATTTACAAATCTTCTTATGTTTAATTATTATAAGGGGGGAGTGTGATTTAAACATCATATTTTTTGGTCTTTGAAAATCTTATCTTAATTGTATCCTTCTATGCCCTTACCTTTAACTTGAATCACATTGTTTCATTTCTATTTAACCTTTAAATAATTGGACATGTGAGGTTGGTGGTTCTTATAGTTAAACTAAGTTTACTAGATCATTGCTTACTTGCAAAAGTGCTTAAATAACTTTTTAAGTTTCAACCTTCAATTCAAGGTAACATCTAGTTTTGACCCCCCATTTTTATAGGGTTTACTATGTAATGTAAGATTCCAAACATTAGTCGAGGTTCTTAATCATGCAATCTTATCTACCTAACATAAGTTAACTAACCTTAGAATCTCAAACATTCATTGACGGGTCTCTTTCTTATGTTGAATCATGACTTAAATGAGTTTAAAGAGGCTTATACATTACTGATGTTCAAGATATGGGCATGATAGAAGAAAGCATGGAGGAAGCCAAATGCATAAATAGCATACTTAGGGAATATGAAATACATTTGGGCCAGAAAATGAACAAAGATAAACCATGTGTTTATTTCTTCAACACAAGACACCATTTATAGTAGGTCATAACCTCAATACTTAGAATTAAAAAGGGGAATATCCCATCCAAATTCCTTGGGGTGCAAATCTTTGAAGGAACATGCAAAGCTAAACACTGGGGTGAGGTGGTTGAAAGATGCAAAAATATGGCCATGGCCTGGAGGAACAAATTGATCATGCTAGTAGGGAGAATAACTATGACAAAAGCAGTTTTATTAGCAATCCCAATCTATGCAATGTCCTACTTTGAAGTCTCGGTGAAAACAAAAAATGATTTGGAGAGAATCCTAAAGAAATTCATGTGGGAAGGCTCAAAGGTAGTCAAAAATATTTCGTTAATAGGTTGGGATACAACTTGTATGCTAAAGGAGGATGGAGGGGTTGGGCTACACAAAATTCAATTGCAAAATAATGCATTAGGAGTCAAGCTTATATGAAAGTTGTATAAGAACCATGATAAGATACAATGCTAGATTATGTAGAATAAATATTTGGAAAACTCTGACCCCTCACGAATTTTAACTATAGCCAACCTTAGTGGTGGTTTTGTGGCCTGGAGATACATATCAAATTGCAAAACCCTATTTATGAGCCATCTCTCATGGAGGATTGGGAATGGAAGGAAGGCTCTATTCTTGTTGGATTCGTGGAATGGCAACAAAATTTTATCTAAACTTTGACTTGGAACAATACCTAGATAGTTTATAGTTGGAATTCGGCACCAAGGTGGCAGACTATATTAGGTCAGAAGGTAACTCATTAGTCGACAACTGTAGTTGGGTCAACTTAATTTCACTACCACTCCCACAAGATTTGGTTGTAGAGGTATGTTAGGAAATAAATAGAAGATCGATTAAGCTGATTGATAGGGAGGATTCTATAATTTGGTGCGAAGCTCTTTTTGGGATTACTCGGCCAAGCTTGGATATCAATTGTAGTTAAGGAAAACCAAGGAAAAGTCTTGGATGGTGAGACTTTGTTGGACAAAGGAAGTTCTACCCAAGGAGAGGGCATTCTTGTGGACAACACTACATAAGCATTTCCTAACCATCAAGAGGATAAAGAGGTTGGGATTTTCTGGCCCAACAAGGTACAACCTTTTCAAATAGATGGAAGAAAGTGTAGATCATTTGCTTCTATCTTTCGCCGTGGTTGCATCATGTTGGGATTAGTTGCAAAGTGTGTTTAGCCTAATAGGCCCAAGGCTTTGTAAACTCTAGGACTTCCTATCCAACTAGTTGATTATGAATAAGAATGGTTTCTGGAAAGGGATATGGATTTTGGCACCATGCTTGGTTGTCTAGCATATATGGAAGGAGAGGAATATATGCATCTTCAAGGAGAAATATTTAAACCGAGAGAAACTCATTGCAAAAATTCAAGTAGCCATTATTGAGATAGCGAATAATACAATTAACATTGGCCCCAAATCAAAATTCTTGAGGTGGGATGAAGAAATCAAAAAGGCATGGAGTGGGCTCATAATATTGAAGCCTACGTCGCCACCTACATCAAAGGTCAATATGAAAGATATTTATTGGACACACTCGAATAGGTTAAAATGGAAACTAAACTTTAATGGGGCTGCAAAGGGAAACCTCAAAAATGCTAGGGTTGGTTGTATAATCAGGGATACAAATGGTGGTTTTGTATGGGCGACATCAAAGAATCAAGGTATGTGCACTAATAACATTTTTGAAATAGAGGCTCTCTGGCTCAATTGCAGTTATACATACAAAATGGCAGCAGATCTCACTGAAGTAGATGGGACTCAAAGCTTTGTGTCTAGGCAATAATCAACTTTAGGAGATCCCAAAATTAGTGAATCAATGATTTGATAGCACTAATAAAAAGAATTATTAGGAAGCTTGAATACTATTCTCTCATCTCCCTGCATATAGAGAAGCAAGGCACAGAACTTTCGCAAATTAAGATCCGATTCAGAAAGAAAAATTTGTCACAGGTTTAGCCCTAGTACATCGGCTGAGTCTGCAAGAGATAATTTCAGAAGATATTATTAGACATTGAGCTACCTCTTTCGCTCCTCCCAAGGGCTCATGAAATAGGTGACAAGGCCACAACTATGCTTCCAAGCTTGCTAGGACAGATTTAGTCAAGATTCAGGGCAAGGTTTGTTTATTGGCTATTACGCGTTCATTGATCTTTGGTGTTGCACTTGTGGCTATTTAATGCAAGGTGACCTAAATTAGTTATTTAGGTTTTGGAAGAATTGGGGAGGTGGTTACTGTTCCAAAATGGTGTTTCATTTCGGCTTGTCTTTCTCGTGCACCAAGGAATCCTTGTCCAAGCAATGTAGGAGACTTTTCACTACACATTATCCGGTGGTACCTAACACGATCGTGGATTTTGTCTCATCAATTTTGAATATGGATTGACACTGGTGCGATGCAAATTTATGAAATTATAGAATACCCCAGTAGATGTGACTCCAGTCCTAGGAATGAGTACATCAGCTTAATGGGTCTTTGGTGATAGTTACAATGCCTGCTATTGCTATGCAACCTTGGAATTGAGTATGGGATGGTTAAGTAAGTTTTCTACTAATCTGCAATGGGTAGACGAGGATGACGAGGAAAGTAGGAAGTGGAGGATTTTCAGGTGTGTCGGGAGGCTTTAGTGAATTTCATGACTAATGCATGGGAGGTTTTTCGAGTTGGGGTCAAGAATGCAAACTTGGAGGCTTTCTCTAGATTCATGGACTCCACTAGCTCATGGCTTGGTGAATGGAGTTAGAGAAGGATAATCAAGCTGGGTAGCTTTCTAGTAGTCATTTACTGCAATCTAGTGAACCCCATTCTAAGGCTATCTATTTTGCTATTTCTCCACTTAAAGCATTAGGCATGTAACTACTCCCTATTTGACTATAGATGTGAGCCAATTTGGTATCTCCACCTATATAAAAAATATATATTTATAATATTTAATATTTTAATATTTATTTATAATATTTAATCTTTTTTAATTTCTTTGAAAGAGGAAAAATGGGTTTATAGGACTCTGAAACCACAAAGTTTACTAAAAAAAGAGATAAAAATATCAAACACTGAAAAAAGAGGTTGTATGAGAAAGGAATTAAAACATAAAGCAAAACCACCTCAAAAAAAGGCTAATAATGACAAAAGACCCTAAAAGGTCCAAAAACACCAACAACAACTAAGCTTGGGACTTTAAAATTTTCATTGTCTAAGCTTCCATGTCGTTCATCTCCTAAACCCCCTTCTTTAAGATTTGGACCATTTGGGAAGTAGGAGACACTTTCCTCTTAAGGCTAGCATGGCTCTTCTTTGATATTCCTTGGTCCTCATTCTTGCTTTTATCCATGTCCTCTTCCAGGTCAACAACCAATGAGCCCTGTTGTGACTTTTCCAACTTTTCAGACATTGCATTAATGATAATGGCATTGTGCCTTGCCATTCTATGGTTTTGTTCCACAACAATTTTCATATTATTTTTTACTATAACAATTTTAGCTTCCAAAGTCCTATACTTGTCCTCAATATCACCATATCCTATCCCAGTATTGTTCTTTCCCCATTTTCCTTCTTCATTGTTTAGAGTTGACAACTTTAGTTCCAATTCCTCCAACTTGCTATTTAGAACCTTGTTTCTAAGATTAAGATCATTGATTTCTTCATAGGCCCATTTCGTAACCTTGAAAATATCACCACCACAACATCTGGAAGAGGCAAGGATGTCTCCAGACTGATCCTAATCTAAAATGAGGTTGAAATCACTCATGTTAGGGGAGCTAGGAGATTTGGTTCCAACATCTTTGATAGAGGAAGGAAGGGTAGAAACAGAATCCCTACTAGCTTGAAAGTTCTTAGCATTGTCCTCCAGAGAATCCGCATAGTAGGAAAACACCTTTTTGGTAGGGGAACCCTTGAGAATGGGTTTCTTTAAAGGGGCTAGGTAGCTAGGGTAATTCTCAGGGTTAACTTTCATGATTTGGGGTTTACAAAGCTAATTTTTCTTTCTAGAAAGGATAGTGGATAGATGGGCTTCAAAAATTCCCTTTGAGTTAGGCTTAGAATGAATATACGAGCCACCACTATCTGTATCATAGTCCTTAGATGCCATGGAGGCAATCGGTTTGGAAAAAGCCAATAGGCTTTGAAAATGTTCATAGATCAACCTAATAAGTCCAGGATGAAGAATATGGTATCTCTTGGGATTTTTCTTATGGTCCTCTAGGCTATTGCTCAACGAGTAGAACAAGTAATAAGGCAAAGAAATTTGTACCTTATGGTGGAAGTTGTTAAGGAGAGAAAAATGATGACCATAAACTTTGGTGAATTTCCTATCCAAGGTAATATACTCCATAATTATACAAAATACCATTCTCCAAAGTGCCTTGATGGAGTTGATTTCGAAATAGCTATTGGAAACTTTGACCAGGTTTTGTTTATCCTTTTCTTTCTTAGGGAAATTGATTATTGCCTCATCTGAAAACCTTCTGTCATGATAAAATTTCATGCCCTCAGTGGAAATTATAGTAACCTCTCCTATGATTCTCTCATATATTTTCACATTTCTCAAGGTAGTCAATGGCTTGAGGATCAAGCCCATGAAGTTTTTCCAAGAATGGAACCAAACCTCCTTGCTCAACCCGTTTCTAGACCTTAGCATTCCTCATGTGCATTTCATAGCTATTTCGCTTGACTATTTTCCTGTCCCCCCCATTCTTGCATGCACCTAACTTTAATCTCTACCAATGTTGAGAACCTATTGCAAATTTATGCAACCATTCCAAAGAACCCACAAAGTGCGTCGCTTATTCTTACTAGCTAATTTATTTGACACAACCCCATCAAATCTCTTGATTTTGATGTACTTATCCCTTTTCCCTATCATCATTAAAGATATTTTCTTCTTTCCCATGTCTAACATCATAATCTAATAAGGCCATGACTTCAGCTCCCAAGTCCTTGAGATTCTTCCAAGTGTTCAAACCTCCCTAACTCTCATTCACAAAGTATCCACCATGCTATTATTCCTTGCATATAGAGATTTTAACTTTTCAAACTTATCTAAGATAGATTTAGCATCTAGCATCTTTCAATCCACCCTATTGTAGACTGTGAGCCGCGGGGTCCCACCTAGACAATCAATGACGTTTTTGAAGTGCCCTTCAAGCCATAAACATTTTATACTTAGATTTTGTGCTAAATTTAAAACTTGAAAAGCTCCTATAGCCTCTCCCACATGATTTGTTTAAGAACCAAGGGAAAGTAATGTTACACATATATATATAAATTTATACTTATTTATATTTATTTATAGCAAATGTTGGAATAGGTATTTGATATTTAAGATAAAATTAATATTAAACATATAAAGTAAATTTATACATATTTATATTTATTTATACTAAACATTAAATACATATTTATTACTTAAGTTAAAATTAATGTGAGACACATAAACAAGAAAAATTCTATACTATTTATATTTATTTTAAGGCAAAGGATGGAATAGGTATTTGATATATAAGATAAAATTAATGTTACACATAAATAAGTAAATTTATACTTATTTATATTTATTTAAAGCAAAGGTTGGAATAGGTATTTGACATTTAAGATAAAATTAATGTTACACATAAACAAGTAAATTTATACTTATTTATATTTATTTAAAGAAAAGGTTTGAATAGGTATTTGATATTTAAGATAAAATTAATGTTACAAATAAACAAGTAAATTTATACTTATTTATATTTATTTAAAGAAAAGGTCAATAGGTATTTGATATTTTAAGATGGGGCATCACAGGACATAAAACAAGTAAATATATACTTTCTTATTTATATTAATTTAAAGAAAAAGGTTGGAATGCATTTTGACATTTAAGTGATACATTACTGTTAATATAAACAAGATATTTATACTTCTTTTATATTTTTAAAGCAAGTTAAAATAGGTATTTGATATTGTAATGCCCAAAAATTTTAACCAAAATATAGTTAAGGACAAAACACAAATTCCAAATTTCTTTCACTTACACATGCAAAACTTTCAAATTTTTCTACCAACATAGGCACTGCAAGAAGGCATACAACTTTTTACCAGTCATAAACCATAATTATTTTAGTTAGATAACTAAATTGCTTAGACCATCTTGGTCAATTCGATGGGAGACATGGAATCCACATCTCTGAGGGAGAATTAAATAATTCAACCAACAAAAAATTAATCTAAAACATTAGGTAAGTCAAATGCCAACAATAACACACACACACACACATATCAATAGTAATCACAAGAATATTAAGAGAACAATCCTAGAGGCCAGACCTAGTCCTCGGGGGCTCGTCATTAGACAGCCTTTCCTACGTATATAATTCGCAGAGGCACCATAGTTCGATAACATGAGCTTGATCCCACACAAGCTTTGACAATAGAAGGGTACATCCCCTTGGTATAACTACAAAATTGACTTGTCTAAGGTTGGTCATTACCATAATGGACCAAAAAAGTTGCATTATAAGGGTTCTTCTTTGATTGAAGTAAAATTACAAAAACAAAAAGAAAAGACAAGTATCCAAGACATAACCCATTCTTATAAACAAATTCCACACTTGATTTCAAATTGGATCCACATGACCCCCATCCACATCATCTCTTAAACCATAAGTTAATCTGATATAAGTCCCTTAATTAGGTTCCCAATTACTTCATCCTATACTCAATCATACTTAATAGATTCATTAAAGGATAGTATTCAAAGTGTTGTAGCTAATGCTATCTCCAAAAATAAATAGGTAAAAGAATAAAACTATGGTCTCTAACAAATCATGTTGTCCCAACATAAACCTCAGGTTATAAGTTTGTGTAAGTGCTCATGGTGCATGTTATCAAAAGGTACACGAATCAATGATTGTTGCAACACTAATGGATACTAAGTTAATCAACCTTAACCAATGCATTTATAATTTTAAATCAAGAGTTATAAAATTTTATACTAATCAAATCAATGTAATCTTGTAACATAATGGAAACAAAAGACTTAAAGGGGTTGTAACTATGATAGTTTAGACAATTATTTTCAATAGATTATACTATAAATCGAAGGAAAAACATGATTAAATGAGGCAAGGGAGAATACATCAGTGCTAAAGCAATAGAAGCCAACGTATCGAGACAACTAACTATATTGCTAGAACTAAAACTAAACAATGAGTTGATCAATGCAATTAATATTCTCTAGAATGTATAATTTCTCATAAGACAATTATGTTTCACCTTTTTGTATCTCTAAAATTGTTATAAATGAAGATATTTATGTTTTCTATACTACAAGAGTGTCCAATTTAGGAAATAAGCAAAGGATGATTCATCTTACAAACAATTATAGTTCTTTATCAAAAATTTTGTGATATGTTTCTATGAGAAAATAACATAACATGGATAAATAAACGTTCATAATTATTCTATCCCGAATTGATCATGATTCAATGGCATAAAAGAAATAACTCAATTTTCTTTGATAATTAAATTATCTATATTTTTATTATATACAAATATGAGAATATAATAATTAATGTAATTTTGATAGTAATATGAAGAAAATGATATATAAATAAATCTCCCCTCTCCTTTTCTTTTTCTACCTTTAAATATATTTTAAGGAAATCTCACTTTAATTATATTTTAAGAGAACCTTATAACATGTCCTCCCATACTCAAAAAGGTCTCCATTTTATATTTTCTTTTAAGGGCTTTAGAAGTTCTGTTTTCTTTAGTCAAAGCTTCCTCTCTTTTTTTTTTTGTTTTTAGATTATCTCTTCTTTGTGTACAAAGGGGATGGGGAGGGAAAAGTGCAAGCTAAGCTCCTCTTTTTTTTGTTGCTTTTCTTCAAAGCTATTTGTTTTAATAACATTACCATGGTATTTCCCTTACAAATACTTTCAACTTTCAACGTAGAACAGTATTAGCATTGAAATGCACAGTTTTAGGAACATTATTTTTGTTGCCCTATTTGCTAGCATAATTAGTAATATACTAGTTTACTTATTCAAATCAACGATGTGATAAACAATTAAATAAAATACCTCAAGGAAAAATTTGTCTCTGCGAATTAAATATGGAAGCATTAACTTTGCACGTTGACTGTTTGATAGAATTATGTAGACATGTTGTCTCATGGAATGCACTAATTACAAGATATACATTGAAAGGTTTTGTTAAAAGGGCTTAGAAATTTTCCCAGCGAATGAAATTTATAGGTGTAAAGTTGTACTTCATAACTTTGCCAGCGTCCTGTTTGCCTACACTAAAGTGACACTTTGGGACAGCGTATGTGCATCCATAAATGATTAATGGGAAGGGGATTTTGGTAGATAATGCAGTCACAATAACTCTGGTAGACATGTATTCAAAATGCAGAAGAATAGACAAGGCAAATGAACTCTGTGTTAGCAAAGCTAAACCGTGCGAAACATGATCATACACTAGAGTCAAAGTTATTCCTTAATCCATAAATCTACAATCTGTAAGGCGTGGAAGAAGAGAGTTTAAAAGAAACACATAATAGAAAGAGCCTACTTAGAGATTCCAAAGAGATATATTTAGAAAGGTGATTCCAATAAAGAATATCCAAAATAGGTAAAACCAAAATAAGAAGAACCTTTAGCAACGAATTTGTTGTCTAACTCTATCTCTGTATGCTCTGCCAGCAAAATCCACAATAAGAATGGATTCAAACCACATGTTGGTCTAAAAAGAAACTTCAACGAGCATCCATCGTGCACAAACACAAGTAGAGCTTTATAAAAGTGCCACATCATTTCATACAAAATCAGCACAGACTAATATATAATTTACTTTAATACACTTAAATGGTAAAGCAACAAATGCACACATAATTTAAGAATTTGATCTTACATATGATAGAATATCTCCGGGCGAAGAAAGTTATAGTTGAAGAAACACTCAAGTGTGCCTAGTCCTTTGGCATTCCATGGAAATACATAGGTGAATAACTGAATTTGAAAACTCGCTACTTGATATTAATTACGAGAGCTTCCAACTAGTCTATACCGACTATAGTTTAAGACTATCCTCAAGCTAAAGTTCCCAACTATAAATGAAATACAATGTAGTCATTCTTTGAAGGACTAGACACTCGACCATGGCCCTGTGGCTTAATAAAACATTATGTTCTTATCTTGCTCTACCAGACAGAGGGATTTTGTGGTAGTTTAGAATCACAACAATTAGCGAGGTATATACTCTGTAAGGAGCTTCGAATAAGAATTTGTGAAATCTAACTATGGGGACTGGCAAGAATGTCTTATTGTGATAATGGGAGAAAAGTATTACTTCACATTAACTCTTGACAGTGGGAGATATGTGGATGACGAATAATCAATTTTTCTTCTTTCATTTAGACAGATTCAAATACCAATTTGTACAAATAAGTGGAATCAACAATTTAGAGTAAATCTACTTAACTGTGAACGCCCTAATTCAGATCTGTTTCTCTAGCCTTGTGATGCCTGATTCGAGTTCTCCTTGCAGCTCCTATCAGGTTTCTTCCTTGATAAAACAAATAGAGAAACTTTTAATAGATCCTTTGCGGATTTTTTTTTTCTTTCTTTCAATTCCCTTGCATATTCGCTGCTACTGTGGTGGCCGATCTGTGCTCCCCACAATTTCCTCCCGCAAACGTGACTCCTTCCTCCTCTCCAATACAGGTAGAACACACATTTGGTAACACCTCGGACTTTATCCAAACACTT
>VDFB02169785.1:0-19323 GCA_007258455.2 Sequoia sempervirens | reverse complement strand
CTAAAAGGTTCCAAAACCTGTTCTCATTTTGATCCCATGCCTGCCAAAGGAAACAAAGCAAAAAATAAATGGAAGAACATGGAGAGGAAAACGACCAACGACTGACGTAGGGCAGAAAGGAAAAGAAACTCCAATCACATGGAATCGGAACCAGGATAGATGCGTGAATAGGAACTAGAACTTCAGAATTTGGAAAAGTTCTAGTTCCGCTCAAGCATCCATTCCGCCTCTGATAAAACAAAAGAAAAGCCAAGGCAAGCAAAAGAGAAAGGGGAACCAAACTAAAAGCCCAAAAATGGGAAAAAGAAAAGCCAGGAAAAACCCTAACACAGGCCACCCCACCGAAGAGATGAAAACTAGCATGCTGGGCTCAACCCTTGTGGGAGCCCATTTAACCCACGTGCTAAAATGAAAGATAAAACTCACAAGCCAAGGATTTGCAATGAAAAACAAGGGCACACAACCAGAACCTGAAAGACAACCAAAAAGGCTCTAACACAACTGAATATAGACAACCTTGATTGGGGAAATGATCATGAAAGAAAATATACTAAAAAATGTTTTGATTCCATTGTTCATGCATGGAATCCATGAGAGATCCACATCAACAAAACATACAAGTGACATGAGTAATTCTCAATTATATATTTATTTCCAAATAAATTATACTTAAAATGTTTTTATTTTAACTAATATAGTTTGTTATATTATCAATTATAGGTCCTACAAATTTTTACACAATATCCATGTATTTGAAATAGACAACAACAATCAAATGGACTCGGAACGTGACTATGAAGAGTTACTCAATTGTGTTGAGTTCCACACAATGTGTAAAGAGGTTGTTTGTCTCTATAAAAAAGAGGAAGGATAGTTTGTAGGTAAGGTGTTCATAGATTAAAATATTTTATACCAAGAAATAATTAAATTGTTTATATAAACTAACTATTTACCTTTTGTTTGTAGGTACAATGTACCATGGTCAATGTTTCTAGATGGATCAAAATTATATGAAGAACCATCTACAAGAGATAAATATACATGAAACGATAGATTAAATACATATTTAATTGTAACATACTTCAATTATAAAGAGAAAATATAGATTGGGAACTAGTTCTTTCAGGACACATTGTAATGCATTATATTGCAAAGTATACAACAAAAACTGAAAAGAGTTAAAAAAACATGTCATCAAATATTAATGTGACTTGCAAACATTGAAAACCTAGATGAAGTAGCATCAAGGTCATACATGACACTTCTAATAAAAATCCTCATTGAAAGAGACATTGGAGCATAAGAAACATGTCATATGTTATTGAAGTTGTCATTGGTAGAAAGTAGTATCTAGTATTTGTCACAATAAATGTTTTAAGAGAGGTGTTCAATCTAGTGACAAAAAATGAAGAAAATGATGATGAAATTCACTTAAAATATTTTTTTGAAGGATATTTGGATAGACCATATGGAATGGAAAGTGTTACACGTATACATGTAGCTATATTTTGGACTTATAATCCCAAGTGGAGAAGAGATAAAAATGGAAGGAGAGGATTATGGCATCTATCGTGAGAGTGTTTCCAAGATTTACTCGTTAGGATTTGGTGTATACACCATTACATAAAATGTTATAATTTTAAATAATTATTTAGTTGTGGTGCACTTAGGAGGTGTGATTAGCCACACTAGGTAATTATTTGGTGCCGCTTGTAAAGTTGTATTGTAATATGGGAACTATTATTTTATGTGTGGGAGACATAGGATAGTAATTTAATATTTGGGAAAAGTATTTAATAATGAAAAAAACTTAGTACCCAATATTAAATGAAGGGTCAATGGTTTTATGGCACATGGTTTTATCTTACCACTTGGTTGTATTTGTGTGACCTTGTATCTATAAAAGAAAACACATGTTTAGTGGTTAAGGTAATTGGTTGGGTAAGTGGGCTATCATTATTGAGTCTTTCTAAGGAGTGAATATGTGTGGCATGTTATGGGATGTGTGGATTCATGCTTGGACACATGGAAGATGTATTGGAGAGGCTTGATGCTTCAAAAGTATTCATTGTAACTTTGTAAGTGTATGTATTATTTTATTGTTGAATAATAGATGGAGTATGGATGCTTTTGGATGTTGGGGTTTTCCCTCTCGAGGGTTTTTCAAGGGTATATCTTGCGTTATCATGTGGCTTGTCTATTTGATCTATGTATTTGGTTATTTTGTAAGATTGCATGCATGTTTTTTTCTCATGGGATTATGTAGGAAATGGATTAAATGAATTGGATATTGATGCATTATTTCCTAACAAGTAGTATCAGAGCTTTAATAGTTATGAGAGGTGTGAGCTCCTAGGTTTTGTGATAACCCTTGTTTGAGTAGATTTGGTGCAAAGTTGAATCCATGGCTATGCCATAAAGATATGAGGCATTACAAGGTATGGAACACATTGCAAGTGTCATTTTATAGATATGGGATTTTGGGGTTTGTAGATTTGTTGTGTTTATTGTAGATCTAAGGTTTGAGAAATTTGGGTCAAAAGGTTTTTTGGATTGTGCTTTCATATGAGGGTTTTGTAGGGGAAATTTCACAAATAAATTCTTGAGACAAAACAAACCTCACCATTAGATCCATGATGGCAAAGAAATGAAAAATTATATAAAATTTTCCTTATTTTGGCTAGTTGAAAAAAAATGTAAATTTTTTTTCCCAATGACCCCTTTGTTGTACAATCGTCAACTCTGCAAAATTAAAAATTGAAAAATAAAATTAAAAAGTAAACCCTACTGATTAAATTAAATTGGTTTTTAAAAATTAAATTAATTTTTTTTTTTGGGAAGGGGAGGCGGGTCACACCACCCATACCTTGTGTAGTGGTACCGTTGTGATGGTAGACAGTATGGGGTGTTATCCTCATTGGAATCTATTGGCCTGCCATGGCTACCAAGGTAGCAGACCTTGGTCCCCAATCCCTAGCCCCTAGTCAGGGTGATCCCATAATCCCGGTTTACAATTTTTGACCAAATTGAACACTGAACTAATTTTTTCTAACTAAATCTTCACTTTCAGGCACCTATAGCAGCTAAACCTGAGGAATTTGAAAGATGGTGCAAACTAGTGATTTGTGACATTTTTTAACGTAGATTCTAAATATTTTTTTTCAAAATTTTGGAATCATATTGCACTTCTTTTTCCATCTCCTTTGAAAACTAGTTTTTTAGTAAACACCATTTTTAAGGAGTGACACTCACTATATAACACATAACTTTTTTTCCATGAAGGATAATTTTTTTTTTTTTTGAATTTATATTTGTAACTATGATATCTAGTGCTTCCAATTGTTTTCATAGTGTTTTATTGAATATTTTTGCCTTAATCAAGTTTTGAAGTCAAACCAATTACAATTCAGACATAGGAAAACTGTATAACACAACTTTTTTTGTATATTGTATCGAAATTCAATTTATTTTTTTGTTGGATCAAGGACTTCAATATCTAGTGCACTCATATATTTTTTAAATTTTTTGATAATCTTCTATTTTTCCACATGTAAAATAGAGAGCTTGATTTTCAAGTGAAAAATCCTACATTCACAAGAAATAAAAAATAAATATAATAATCAAATAAATTTATTTAAAATTATACTTTTGGGAAGCTTATAATAAGGACTACATACTTACAAAAAATAAATTTTAAATGAATTCATTTGATCCCCCAAAAGGTAAATCAAAAGTGGTTTTTTATCAACATTTTGATAGGTGTAAAGGAGACTGTTATAGGTATGGTTTAAAACTAGCGGGGTTCTATCCAAGGGGGTTTGATCTAAGGAAGTTTGATCAAACCCTCTTCAATTGGAATGCATTAAATGGAGATTTTTAAGGATTAAATCATTATATTTTCTAAAAATATGTGATTTCAGTGAAAATCATAATCTCCTAGAAATTGTAAACCAGCTTTCTGGGATCACCCTCGAGCGAGGCCTGACTCCCAGCCCCCTGTGTGAGGCTAATATTTTTACCATCACCAAATTTTAAACAACTTTAAATACATTTTCAAATCCATCTTCACCCCTTCATTGGTGAACTTCCTAGGAACTTTCGGTGCACCACAATTGGCAAGTCATTGGTGGATCAGCCCAGGGGCCACCCATTAGCCAATAGGAAGCCATATTGGAGATTTTTTTTAAAAGGGCATAACTTTCGCCCATGATGTAAATTTTTTGATTTATAATAGTCGAAAGAATACTCTCTCTAAGAACTACATAATGGTATAGGTTTGGTTCCTTGATTTTTCTATTTTTATCAAATTTTGGGGCCCAAAATTTAGATTTTCTTGATTTGACAGTTTTGGTCATAACTTTTGCACACATAATTGGATTTTCAATTTTGAATAGGCATTGGAGAGAATGTGAAATTTAGTATATAGTGGATTAGTTATATTTTTAGTTTGCGATGAAGAAAGAGGATTATACTTTTTTTTATCACTTATAGGTTCCTAAGACTCAGGGTGTGATTGTGTGAGCATCTAGATGAATAAAGAGGTGAAACCTTGAGGGACTACATGTTTTTATATGACATTTATGATGGTACAATTGATTATTAGTGAGGATGCCTATGCAAGAATCACAAAATATTAAGAGAATCTTGGGCAAGTAATAAATAAATGGGTGCCTAGGATTACCAATTTGCAAGGGATATACATGGGTGCAAGGTTTGCACTTAATATGTTAGATATAATTGTTCCAACTTGGGAAATGACAAAGTCATTAGGGGAAGTGCAAATATATATGTTGAAGATGGAGCAATATATAAAAACCAAGTTCAAATCTTTTGAATGCATTGAGATGAAGGTCATGCCCAACATTTTAGATGAAAATGGAGAATTAAAATCATTGGAGCAATGGAAGGTAGGTTTTAGTAGAAGTTTTCCCACTCTTGTTTCTTTCATCTATGCAAATGATGTTGTGGATACAAACTTGTTAAATCCTACTATAGATAAATTGTTTGCTTCAAAAATAGGAGTTAGGGAACTCTTAGATGCAAAGTACATTAAGATTGCCCACAAAGTTGAGAAATCACTCTCACTCCATTGGCCATCAAAAATATATTATGTGGAATGGGATGAGAAGTACAATAAATTATAATGTATGCTTGCATGTCCATTATGCCATCAAATCTCCAATGTAGTATCCAACTCAGATGATGACATAATATTTTGAAATATCTAGTTGTCCCTCAGATGATTTTGTAGTTTTTTTTTTTTGTGTCTTTTGATGTAGTCAACATCTTCTTTAGGTGGTTTCTAATGATCTCAAAGGTATCTTCAAGTTAGTTTCAACTACTTCTACAGGTGATATTTTGAAATGATATCTTGTAACAAGTTTTGTCCCAATGATAATTGATTATAAAAGTGAAAAGTAATTTGTAAATGTAAAGGGTCACATGAGTCATGTGACCACTTTTGAGAGTTTGCATGCTCACTTTTCTATATATAGGACTCTTGTTTTTGGTAGAAGAGTTTGGATCTAGGTTTTTATAATTTGGGACGGGTAGGTCAGTCTTTTTTGTTGTTCTTTGAAACAAAAAACAAAGATTGTAAATTTTTGAAGATAGTAGTAAACAGATCAATCTATGGCTCAAATTGAGTGCAAGCCATATAGTTGTCTCTTTTAGTGTAATACAAATTTCTTTCAATCAATACAAATAAAAAATTGTGGAGATTTTTGTTGCACAATTGTTGTAACAAATATTAATATTTAATTGATGGCTTCTATTCAAGAAATAGATTATATATGCTTCCAATTAAATGCAAAGAGTATTGTGATTATATTAAGGATTAGTAAGTAGAACAGCTACATGACAAATGAGCAGATCTTATTATTGCAAGGAAATGATATCATGTGTATCATTGAATCTATGTTAAAGCTATTATTAGAAGAAAATGTTTATTTCATTGACTTTGTGTATGGGTAAGGCACCAATCTAGGTTAGTCCTTGTTCAACCCTAGTAAGGAACAATCCAAAAATTGAAAGCAACATTTTATATTCTATATTTTGTCTTTTTACATTTTCACACTAGTCTCATAAAGTATCAAAGGATTTTAAGAATAACAAGCTATATTTGTATAAATCCTCATTTATTTGTGTGAAATTCTCATTTTTTGTGACATCATCTATGTCTTGCAATATCTTAAGATGATGTCTAGAAGGGAAGCCCACCTAAGTTTTGTAGAGCCTAAAGAGCAAAGATAATTTGTTCAAATTGTCTATTAAGTTGGCCATTGAATTGAATGTCTTGAGCATTTGAAGTAGCTTATCCATAGAGACAATCGGTTAATCAATTGGAAAAACACCAAGAAGAGCCACTATAACTCCGCTTTACTTTATCAAAACCACACTATTAACTAAGGTTTGTCATTTTTGATCTTTCAATATTGTCTAATACTATATCAAAAAAAAATTATACATAAAACAATTTATATACATGAAACAATTTGCAACATCTAAAATTGTGATAATTTTCAAAAAGATAACCAATACCTCCACAAAATAGGACATTAGGAAAAACAAAAGATATCTAAAAACCAAATCACATCATATCATAACACAAACAAGAAGACACACTATAATTGTAAGTTAAAATAACTATTAATAATTTAAATCTATTTTTCCTTTTAATTTTACACAAACGTCCAAACTATTTAACTATAATCACTATAGTCCACTACCAAAAACAAATACTAATAAATTAACTTTCCTAATATGGATCCAAAGAATATGCCCAAATACCATAAAGCATCTAGTTTCTAAGGAAATATTCCCAAGAATATTACTAACAATATAATAAAAACAATATTTAAACATACACGTGTCACAATCATATGATCCTTGAAAAAGTAAGAATCATATTTTATATGTTATGAGGAGTTTTGTAAGGCATTTTGTCCCTTACCTAAGGGAATATGTTCACATGGTGTGACCCTTGGATAAGGATAAGATAATGGAAGTGTCCCTTTCTTTGTAGGCCACAATAGTTTGACCCTACAAAGCTAAGCATTGTACGTTTCTATTATTTCATTTCAAATGACCATCTTATCCTGACACCAAACAAATGTAGGTATTCTAATGGTGGCATGTACGAAATGGACATGATGTGGGGATGGCATTATCAATAGTTTTGTGGACATGTTTTTAATGTGTGAAAGGAGACTAAAGTCTCTTTTAAAACATTTTTTATTAATCAAATAATTAATTGAATATAATCAATATATTTAGTTAATATTAAATAGTTAGTGTATGTTATAATAAATATACTAAGTTAGATAAAAAAAATAATTAAAAAATTAAATGTCGATAAGATGGTTGAAAGAGATTCATTACTATGTAAATAATTAACAAATGATTGGTTGAATATATTAGAGTTTATAAAATAATTTATTATTATGGGTCACTTTTGAAACAAGAGTAGATATGATTTAAATACACAAATTTGATCTGTATAAATCTTTAAATGCTTTTTTTGAACTCATTTAGAATGTTTGCTACATTATGTGGTTAGAATTTTAGAAATGATATGCAATATGCCTCCTCTTAGTCAAACATGCAGTTGATGCTCTTAGATGTTGATGCAAGGAGATAATGTAGTAATGAATGTTTTGATTATGTGAAAAAAAATGTATCTTGAATTATCTTAAATTATTTCTAGAATGATTAAAATGAATTTGGGTTAGTCCTTAAATAGAATTCCACATGACAAATGAAATATTTCATACTTCAAGTTGATAAATAATATTTAGTAAAAAGGGTTAGGATAGATCTAAATTTAAATTTGATAACTAAAATCTCAAGGATCATTTATGTAAATTGTGTGATTGACCTAACTCGCTTGTGTGAATCACTAATGTAACCCTAGGTGAGAAATGGATGGGTTAAAGATCAAGATCAATCTTTTGGAACATAGTGCGAATGAAATCAAGTAAGGTGTATGTATGTGCCAACTAAATCAATAAAAAAATATCACTTGTACATGTGTCATTACATAAGGAATCATTGGGTCAAAGAGATCCCAAAATGAAAGGAAAAAGTACAAGGTATGTAATTTTCATCATTACATTTTTTCCCCACTTTGACTTACATATGAAATGTTATGAGAATGCATATAAAAGTAAAATCAAGTAGTCAACATAAAATAATTCATTCAAAAACTCATAAAAAGGGTGCATAAAAGGATTCAAATGTCAATTTATAGTAGGTGCTCCCTTGAAATAGGTGCTCTATTTTGAAAACATATAAAATAGAAAAGAACTTGATAAGTAGCATCATATAGGTGTTTAAAATTAGAACATGTTGTGTATAGTTGAAAAAGAGGGAATGTGGGAGATGTTCCAATTGTGTTGGAACAAGGATATTCCTTAGAGGAAGCAAACCAATATATTCCACATTTGGGCAATAAAAGTAATGTGATATAATCTAAAAATGGTAATTGATCATGAGATTGTCATTGCTCCACACTTAAGAAAGAATGTTAGTGACCTTGTATGTCCTCTCCAATTAGTTGCATACAATGAATGTAATTAATTTAGAGGATGAAGTAGAATATATATGTACAATCATGTAATCTCAAAAAGTGAAATAAGCATAAATGAATATAAAGATAACATCATATGACACCATAAAAGACAACAACTTACGCTCATGAAATTACATATAGTAATATGTAACAAGATGCTCCTAATGTTTCTCTAATATAACGATATTAGTGAGAATAACTATGAATTATAAATAAAAATATCATCTAAGTAGAGAGAAGTGTGAGATATCATGATGATAAGCATTAGAAAAACTATAATCACCATACACATGTTAGTATAAGAGATATGATGGTTAGCATAAATATAAGTATAGAATTATAATATGTGAGTATGGTGATTAGGTGACAACATAATAGTGTGGACCCCAATTTTTTATATTTTGGGGCCACTCAAATCAATTTGCTAAGCATTCATCACACATATTTTTTAATTTTAATGAACAAGCTAATGATTTGTTGGATTTTTATATAGTTTTGATTTATATGTATATTTATTTTTTATTTTTAAAAATATAGAATATTATTTCTATCATATTTGGTTAGTTTTCAATAAAGTGTTTATCATATTTTTATTTAGTGACATTTTCCTAAAATGCATAACTTGAACTAAAAATAAAATATTTTCACTTTTTGGACATAGATCATTAACTCCATTATCTAGTATATGTATCTTTTTGATAATTTTTTATTAATTTTTTAATTGATAATTGAAATTCAAACCTATTATTTTCTATAACACATTTCTCTTTGTGTATACATCCAAGTTAATTGTGATGCCCCCTTAGTTTGCTTATGTTTGGATTGCTTCTTAGATTTGCATCTAGACTTTATGATGTGTTTGTTAGACCCTATGTTACTATTTGATAGACATTATGACTCTGTGGGATACTATTCAGACATGGTGATATTTTGATGAGTAGATTTTGTGACTGGTTGATGACATTACGATGTTAGTTTGATGATAATGTGATTTTTGATGCTTCTTATATTTATCATGTTTAGTAGATTAGCTGATTGCTTATTGAGTATCATGGATATGATGATGTTTTGTATGGATAGATGTATGAGCTATCATGTTGTGATATTAATTGTTATGTGTCTGTGATGGGGACAGTGTCGCATCACTCGCTTGCCCATGCCCTGTGACTCTATGATTTCCTCATCATGGTGTGACTTGTTATTTCTGTATATACATGCTCAACCCTTCATTTTGTTACAAGATGCAGGTACAGGGAATCAACTCCACCTAATTACCAGGTCTGAGCGTGCTAGAGCCCAATGGATCTGTTGTTTCAAAGGTTACATTGGGTCCCCCACATCGAGCCATCGTCCTTTTCAAGGATGAATCTTTGTTGTTGCACCCCGTTAGTAAGATCCTTTGGTATCGTTTCATTTCCATGTGGTCGTTTAACCTTCGTCATGCTTTCGATTGTTATTTGTTGTTTGATCTTGGAGTCATGTCGGTGTCTTGTGCTTGGTTTGATTACTTCATTTTTTTTTGAATGTCAAACTTGAAGGCTTGGTTAATGATATAAAAGTCTAATTCAATTAAAGTATAAAATTTAAAACCCACATGGTATATAATAATATTAATAAATCAAGATTTATTGTTCTAGATAGTTATTTATAATAATAGATATATAAATATATATTTATTATTATATTTGTGTATATTAACTTCGTGAGGGAAGATTAAAATAACAAATTAATAAACTAGTGAATGTTCATATGACTCTTTGTAAGAAAATTTGAGAAGGGATAAAAGTTATATTGGTGATAATTTAATAAAATTAATAAATAAATGGTGTATTGTGTACAAAATTAAAATGAAAGGGAAAATTTTTAAAAATGGAAAAAGAATGAAAATTTAAAATGAGGTATGAGCTTTGCTAGGGTTTTGTGTTTTCTGTGGTCAACCTTGGCCCCTCTTGCATCATATCGCTGATTTTTTGCAGGAAACCCCTCTTTTCTTGTGTGTATGACTACATTTACTGGGGTTTTTGTGTTTTAATATGCCTTCAACTGGCTCTAACCTAACATTTCATGCTGGTGTTAGTGGTTCGACATCAAAGCTCAATGGCTCCTCCTCCGAACAAACATCCCTAAAAATTTGTTCCAAAAGTTTTCCACAAGGTAAGATTTCCGATTCCCCAGCTAATGTGGTTTTTCCTTTACCAGATTTTGATTCTGCTTGTCAATGGCTTGAGCAACACACCCTTGTGGGTTATTTTGTTGGAAGGACTCCCCCTGAAAGTGTGCTTAAAGAATGGGTCAGCAAGGCCTGGGTCCCTCATGGGGTCCGCCTTGAGGTGGTCCAAAATTTAACCAAGGGTTTTTCTCTGTTCCACTTTGCAGAAGTTAATCATGTCTAGGCCATTTTAGGCCACGATCCCTAGTATGTCAAGTCATCTTTGTTGGTTTTCCAAGCGTGGACCCAAGATTTTGCTGTCTCAGATGACACCAGGTTTGAGTCCCGGTTTGGATTGAATTCCTTGGTTTTCCTTTGCCTTGTGTGCCTTTTTTGAATCATATTGCTTCCTCACTAGGGAGGGTTATTTGTGTCGAGCCTGATAGGTTTTTCCAGGCCTGACCCCAGAAACGGGTTTGTGTGGAAATAGACCTTTCCAAGGATTTGAAAGAATCCATTGACATTCAAATTGGAGCTCATTATGAGTAGGTTTTCACTGCACAAGAACCTACACTTGTGCACCAACAAGCCCTTCAGGATTGCCTTCTATCATGCCAAATATGCTTTCCTTAGCCCAAAAAAAAATTTGTGATCAATTGTTAACAATTGATGATCTCAAGGAAGCTGTTCATTCCATGGCTAATGACAAAGCCCCGGGGATCGATGACTTCCCTTGTGAATTCTATAAGGCTCTTTGGGATTGTGTTGGGAAAGATCTGCATCATGTTTACTTAGAGGCTTTTCATGCTAATTCTCTAGGTAATTTAATAAACAAAGGAAATATAAAATTTATACCTAAGTCTGGAGATCCGAAGGACATTTGCAACTAGAGGCCTATCACGCTTCTCAATGTCTCTTACAAAATTATTGCTAAGGCTCTGGCATTGAAGATTTTCCATTTGTTACCTTAGATTGTGCACCCTGAGCAAACATGATTCATCAAATCCAGGTTCATTTTGGATAATATCATTGTTATTTGGGAAGGCATGGAATGGGCCCAATGCTCAAACCAGAAAGCCATCTTTGTTAAAATCAACTTTGCCAAAGCCTATGACCACATTGAATGGCCTTTTATTCTTGCTATGTTACAGGCTTTGGGATTTGAGCCTAATTTTATTCAGGTTGTTCATATGCTCTTTGTGGATACCTCGGCCTATATTACCATCAATGGCCATCAATCTTCTGCTTTTAGCCTCTTTCATTCCATTCGAAAAGGATTCCCTCTTGCCCCCTCTCTGTATGTGCTGGCGGCTGAAGGATTTGGCTACCTCTTGGCCCACATGGTTTCCCAACGGCGTGTCAAAGTTATTTTGCTGCCCAATTCTTAGGATCAATTGGTTAATGGTCATTTTGCAGATGATTCTTTCCTCACTCTTCTGGAGGAAGAAGATAATATTAAAGCGACCCTGGATTGCCTTAATAATTTGTGTCTTGCTTCTGATTCTGCCATCGAGTGACAAAAAACCTTATGTTGTAGACAATAAGTTCTGCCTACTCCTCCTTGATTTCAATAGTATAATTGGAAGTGGATTGGGCCAGGAGATTTTTTTTGGTTTCTGGGCATTCCCTTTGTCTTCCATGCTTCTCCGACTGAGTTATGGCAAGCTGTTTTATCTAGGGTTGAGAAAAAGTTTGCCTACTAGATTACTAAGCCCCTCTCTTTGGCGGGGAAATTCTAGGTTTGTTCTAAGGTGCTTGCTGCCACCCATGTTTATTATTCTCCTTGTTGGGCCCCTTCAAAAGCTGCCTATGGCAAGTTTGAAAAATTGCTCAGAGATTTTCTTTCAGCCTTTGTTGACTCCCACAAAGGGTTTCATCGTGTTGCTTAAGAATTTTGTTTCCTTCCCAAAGAGTTTGGAGGACTTGGGTTACTCTCCACTCAGTGACAAGGGACTACCTTGTGTGCCAAATGGATAATTTGTGCCCTCACTGGTAATGAGACCTGGAAACTTCTTCTCAGACATTGTATCCAGTCTAGTTTTCCTATGCATAGAATCACCTGGTAGGGGATTGGTCTTCAAACCCTTTTAGTTATGGAGGAACCAGTCCAAATTGTGGGAACTTTTGTGGCTAAGAGCATTTGGAAAGCCTGGGAGGTTGTTAAACCCTGGCTTCACTAGGATGGTTCTGGTTTTCATGATGGGCTCTCACTCAACCAGTAGAATATTTGGTGGTCACCCCTTTTTTCCAGCAACGGTCAACCATTGGCTAAATCACCTTGGCTTAAGGTGCTTAGATTTCACAAAAAGGATGTTCAGACCTTGCAATAGATTTTTCATAGACCCACTATGTGTATCATGCAGTGGGAAGATTTTTGTGCCTTGTATAGGCTTCACAACCAGGACCATGTTACTTTTGATGGTCTGGTGAATGCTATCCCTATAGAGATGCTTCATAAGGTTGGAATTCATGGGACCAAACCATGGTGGAAGGACTGGAAGTGGTATCCAGACACCCCTTTCAGGAATTACAATTCTCAAATTGGTTATAGGTGGCTTTCACCACACTTTCCTATGATTTAGAGTTTGAACCAGAGGTGGCTTCTTCAATCTCCTGCTCATGTCTAGCATAAAAGATTTGTTGCCACTTGGTCTGCAAGTGTTGAGCCGAAACTTGCTCACTTTGCTTGGTGTATTAATTTCCAAGGCTTGCCTGTGGGTTCTCAGCTTGTTCACTTGGGGGTCCAGGACCTCACTACTCCTTTGTGGGAAAGTCGAGACTTTACATCTTTTTGGTTTTGTCCCAGCTTAGCATCTTTGGACCCCAGGATCAAGATTTTCAGCCCTCTGTGACCCAAGCCTTCTCTTTGGAATATGATTCCTCACAGGATACTGCCCAGATCGCCATATACCCAATGGCAAACCCTTCGTGGTGGAAACTTTCAATATCCGGAAAGATGTAAATGATATTTTCTCATTCTCAAATGGATATTAATGTTTCTTTATATGCTAAAGTGATTATTTGTTCTAATGTGCTTTTACAGATTCAGGTGCAAGCTAACAAAGTTACACTTGAATTTGCTCACCTACAAGTGTTGTTGGATCACTAGGGCAATGCCCCATGCACTGTTGCTTGGGTGCCCACTTCACCCACCTCTTCAGAGCTGCCGCCCTCCCGAGGCTTTGGAACAAAGTGGTTTTGTGCGCCTCTCACCTCCTCTTCGATGGGATTCTTGCCTCCTGTAAACTTGCTCCCTCCAATCAGGTCAGCTAGTGGCCTCTCTAGCAAGACTCGGGAGTGGCGGTGTTGCCTGTGGTGGCCCTCCCATGACACTCCCCGCCTCGCTCTAGCTGGCCAACACTGCAAATGCTTCCATGTCCAGTGCCTGCAATCCTCGCCCCGAGGTGAGGATACAAAGAAGAAAAGATAAAGATGTTGATGATGGTTGGAGTCCTCTTGATGTCACTGACCTCGCTAATGTATGTGAAAAAAATTTGGATGACAAAGACCCTCTTGGCTTTGCTGGCACTGCTCTAGCCGCTTAATGACCCATTTTATGTTTTTGTACTCATGGACTTCTGGGCTCGGCCCATTTTAGTTAATCTTTTGGTTTTCTGGGTGCTGCCCATGTGACTCTCGGGGTGTGCCTTTTTACCACCCATATTTTTTTTGTGAATATGTATTTTATCTTTAATTTAATATAGATAACTGCCATATTCATGAAAAAAATTTTGAAATGAGTGGAGGAATAAAATTAATTACAGAAATTAAATAAGGGGAAGTGGAGTTAAATCCATAGGGGCAATTGGCATTTTTCTCTCAGAGGCAAAAATAATTCTAGTATGGAGTGTGTACGGGAATTTTTTTGGGTGTTGATTCTATACATGAATTGATCTCAGAGTAGTTTGAGGTTGGAACTATACAGAAAGTGGATACATTGAGTTGGTAGCACAACTTCCTCAGATTTGCAGGAATATCTAGGTTCCTTTGTTATCTTTAAGCTTTCCTTCCTTATTACTGGTAATACTGGAAATGAACATATGGTAGAAGCATAGTCTATAGATTAACACTATGCCAAATGTCTTGGTTTGGAAATTCTTGCTTTCATTAAATGAAACATATTTGAAACCTTCTTCCAAAGGAGTATTCTTAGAAATCTTTTGAGACTCTTTTCTTTCCCAAAAACCATGCTTCATCCTATTTGAATCATGTGTGATTGAAACCTTCGCATATAACATATTGAGTATGGTGGATTCTACTTTGAAACTGTTTGAAAACTTTTAAGTTAAGTAGGATATTTAGAACAAAGCTGTCACCCCTGTTTTCCTCAAATCTCTTTAAGAATTTGTGTTTATATGGATTGTCGTTATTCCTTTAGGTCATTTGTTTTTTTTTAAATTCTCTCTGTAATTACCATATGGATGGTGGTTATCTTATTTTCCTCGGTTACAAGCTGAATTGGTTATAGATTAAGATAGGATAACTATATTGGTATAAATCAAAATGTGTGTTCTACCCCTATTTTTCCCCTTTTGGTTGCTTTACAGAGGCAAGAAAAGAAATTCTAGTCTGCCCAACCTTATTCAAGGCAATATGCTGCTTCAACTTTAATCAAATGCTTAGGTTAGCAATTAGCATGCAAATTAAGTGATCTTGATTTCATTAAATTTCTTAGCAGCTAGGTGTTTGGACCCAAAAAGTTGGATTTTGCACATTAACTATCATTTTTGCAAATAAATGCACTACAGTATGCTCAAATATATATTTATAACACAAAAATGCGTATTTTTATTGGGGTAAATTCCTTTCTTGTAGGTAATTAGTCATTATGTCATGCATAAGTTACTCATGTTACACTGAACCTTTCTTTAGGTAATTCAATAGCATGTACATTATCTTTAGTTTTGCATGGAACTAATTGGGTGTACTCAAGCCAAGTCTAATCGAGTGTTGACTGATAGTTACCAAATAGAATGATGATTTGGGCTTGCTTAAACTTAAGTTCTTCACTGGAGCCGTCCTTTCTTTTGGTTTTCTTCTAAAACCGTAGGATCTAAATCATTGTTAAGTGGTCTATTTATTAGCTGCGCCTCTTGTTCAGTAAACAACACGTAGAACATTAAAGTTTTCCATGGCTAGGTTCAAAATTTGGTGAAAGTATGTTGGGGTTGTAGTCAAAGGAAACATCTACTATGGCGTCAAAATTTTATTTAAAGGTGTTTGGTGCATGCATAGATTTCCTTAGTCATGTGACTGTGAACTCACTCTTTTAATCTTGAAGCTAAGTGTTACCAAATTGAAATGCTTGTGAAGGAAATGTTTGTATGGTTGACCTGTGTAAAACATATGTGACCGGTCTATATAGTTCAACCTGTTCTTTCACGTCATGCGCGCATAGAGTCACCAAAAAGGATAACATGGATATGTATATTTTCAATGAGACCCTACAAGTGTTGGGTAGATGTTAAGTCTGAGTTCTTTGGCCGATTTGTTGAGACAAAAAACAGTCAAATTAACCATTTATTGAGGTGTGTATTTATTGGCCGAAGGTTATGAAATTGGATGTGCAAACATCAATATATATATATGTATTTATGTATCTATAATTTCAAGTGAAGAATTAGTGATATAAGATATTTAGAATTCAGTTTTTGTTGTCTATAATGAGACTTATCTAAGATATGCATATATACTTTCATATGTATTTATATATATATATATACATACATGCATTAATATATGAGTATATATATATAAATGTATATGTAAATATATATGTTATTATTTTTGGGTATGTAATTTTTTATGCATACGTGGACTACGAAGCACATATTACTATTTAAAAATTCTCACTCTTAGCTATTATATATATATAAATAATTAAGGAACGATCCAACTAGAAATGTGTAAATGGGATTAGTAATTCCTTGTGTTCTTACAATCTCAAAATGATGATGTGAACAAGTAAATGGTTTATGAATTAGCAACAAATGTGATTTTTGTACGATTGTGAAAGTCATTATGTGAAGTGAGTTTGTTATAGAAGTCTTCCAGAGGCTAGGATGTTATGTTCTCATTATGTATCTAATTGTTTAACTTGTTGAGGAAATTTTATCTTGATTATGTTTGATGATCGTTCTCCTTGCATGATATACTTTCCTTTGCGATTGATGTTATGGACTATGAGAGAAGGATGGGTAATGTACCACAATGTGATTCTTTTGTGTTTTGTGTCATGTGAGTGGCCTTGTTTTTAGTTTCAGTGGTTTGCAGTGGTCGGTAGGGGTAGTGGCTTCCAATGAGGGCTGGCACACAAAGGGGTGCCTGGATAACCCATGTGGAAGTTTTGTAACAAGTGTAAACATTAAAATAAACTAGGGGGTATGGGTAGCTCAAACATTAAGCAAGATAGGTTAATACCTTGCTCATCCTCAAGCGCTCGTATAGGCTTGGGGTGAGATAGGAAGGCTTGGAATGGCATAATCGACTACTTCATCTCCATGAGAGGTAGGTCAATTCCGCATAAGTTGGCATGAGGGGCCAGAGTTTGGTAGAGGCTACTAGGATAATCCAGGATGGGGGCTGGGGCCTAGGAAGAACTACCTGGATAACCTATGTCTAATTATGTGATGACACAATCCCGTACGACAACCATGAGTTTCCTTACTTGTTGTTTTACCTTGAGTCTCTATGTGCCTCTAGAAGTATGGTCATTGATGTTGTTGCTCTTGTTCATGTGTTTGTATTATGTGTATTGTATTGTATTGTGAGTTATGCAAACCTCGTTATGTCTAGTTCTTGTTTAACAGTTATGTTGTGCAGTTTTGCACACACACCCCGCTGAAGGCAGGGACCCTCTCTTGCTTTAATTTTTGGTTCTTTGGCCCTTTGGTTTTGAGATTTGGCTGCTTTGATATGTGCTTGGATGATTATCTTGCTTGTACAAATGACCCTGTGAAGTAGCACTTTGAAAACCCTTAGTCTTTGGGGAAATTTTGGGTTTTTCTTGGTTTTCAAGAAAATTCCCTCTGGGTGGAATTCCCCGAACACCTTGGAAACCCGACGGAGGCCAGTTCTGCATTGTTTTCAAAAATTTTAGATCCTCGGGGAATTATGTCTTCCTCAGAATTTATCGACATTCTACCAGCCTTTCAGAGTTTTGAATTCTTTCATGACCTCGGATCCCTGAGCTAGTTGTCTTGTCATTGCATTTATGTTTTCGTACGAACTCTATAGCTCATGTTTATTGATCTCTTTAGGGAATTTGTGCTGAATATTGGTGTCATTTGTCTTGCTTTGAATTTGGAAGACTTGGTCTTTGAGTGTTGTGTGTGAATTTGGCATTTGGACTTTGCATTGCTTGCTCTGGTGGCATTTTTCTGGTGACCTTTGGTGTTTGATTAAAGATTTGGGAATTATTGCTTATCACTGCCATCTCAAGTTGATTCTTCATCCATGGTATGTTCACAGTACTCTGGTCTTTGATTTGCAGTCGTGAATGATATTTTGATATCATCATTTATTTTGAGTCTGGGTTTTGGCATGCTTGGAGGTTTGTGTTTAAGGTTAGGGTTATAGTTTCCCATTGCTTGCTTGGATGCCTTCCTAGAAATGGACACAACCATTCCCTTGATAATTTGGTGATTCGATTTGACCACCCAGTTCAATCTTGTGCTTGATACCGATTTTCTCCAGTTTGACCTAGGATTCTTTGTATTCAATAGAACTCATGTCCTGGGTAGATTTGAGCTATTTCATTCGATGAACTGCTTTGCTATGAGGATTTCAGAGGGATTTATCTTGGTTGGATGAACAAGAATGATGATTGGGGGTCGATTCTATGTGTTCATTGTGGAATCTAGGGTTTTGCTTTTTAATTTATTCCTAATGTCATTCAAATTGTCTTTGGGAAAATCCCAGATCTAAGTCCATTGATAAGAGATTTGTAACAAAAAAAAAATACGATCCCAATTCCCCAAATTCGTGATCTTTCAATCAATTTGGGTGAAATCCTAGCGAAGTCAAAGATTTGGTTTTTGAATATCTGACGGATTTCCATTACTTTCAGAATTCCCCGATTTTCCATCACTTCACCGTTTTCCCAAAATTGTGCTTAAAACATGAAAACTACATTGACTTCGCAAAATTCCACTTCCTTTTGATTTTCCCGAAAATCCATTATTCCTTCATTTTCCTAAAATGTGCAAAGTCCTGCCATTTTCGTGGATTTCCATTCCCAACAGAATTCCCCGAAAACCTGTTGGAAATGAAAAATTGAGGGATACCATGAGTTATTAGCTAATGATTTTGCATCACATGATTAATTTGAACAATTTAGAAATGTATCATGCTATGGGTTGGTGATTGAATGATTTATGGAGATTTATTGTGCTTTCATCGCTAAATTCCGCCTCAGTCAGAATTCCTCGAAATTCCCTTCTAGCCTGAATTCCGCAAAGGGGTGAGAATCCTGAACTATAAAGAAATGTGCTTTAACAAAATTTTAAGGGGATTTTTATTGTTTTTTGGATTCATTTGAATGATGAGCATGATCTCTATGATGGACTAACTTGAATTATCATGCTGTAATAGATCTTTATTGTCG
>VDFB02169784.1:0-28931 GCA_007258455.2 Sequoia sempervirens | reverse complement strand
ATCTTGCATTGTAGAAGTCTTAGCCAGTCCTTTCATTGTATCAGACATAAGGCGATCAGCCTATATCTTTGTATTTGGCATTGTAATTGCATGTATCAATAAGAAAGACAATGCTGCAGCTGCTCATAATTATAGTCTTATGCTGAAGTGATTAATTACAGTGGGTGTTCAAAATCTGAGTATGCATGACAAGTGTTTGTCATAATTCCTTTAGTTGTAGATGCATATTTTCAGACCTATATTAGTATGCAAAGTGTTTGTCAAATTGCCTAGGTGCTGTAGGAGTCATTTAGATGCATTTTCAGTCATTAGAAAAGACAAAAAGATTATAAGCATTGATTTATCTTATATTTCAGTCAAGTAGAAGTTCCATTTCAGTTTATGCAATCTTTTATATTATTCAAAACTCAAAACAAACAAGTTACAAGTTACAAGTTATAGCAGTTGTGGAGTTTGGTTGCCAAGTGTTTGACGAAATGCAAGGCCTGAAAATTGGAAAACAAGGTCAGATTTAGCAAGGGACATTACACAATGCCTTCATTCTGTGAGAACGCCCTGGCAACGAGACGAGCTTTGTACTTGTCAAGGGTTTCATCAGCTTTGTACTTAACCTTACACACCCATTTGCAGCTAATGGGCTTCTTCCCTGGAGGAAGATTAGAAAGGACCCAAGCGCGATTCTTCTGAAGACTGTGGTATTCAGCCTCCATAGCCTTATCCCACTCAGGAATTCCTTTAGCTCTGAATATGTCTGAGACTCATAAACACTGTGAATGTTGGCCATGAGAGCAAAATTAACTGTATGCTGTTGTTTGCTCTTGTTTTTGGACGATCTACTCTAAATGAGCTCATCATCATGAAGATCACCGATGGTCTTAGCCCACCATTTAGGCCGGAGAGTAGAAGTGCCAATATCGGATACATGAGGAGTTGGAAATGGTAGTGGATTTGGAACAAGCTCAACAGGTGGAAGATCATCATCATCTAGAGGAAAATTGGGTTGAGCATCATCAAAAATAGAATTTGCATCATCCCTCCCATCAAGTGGACCTAACACAAGACAAACACCCAAATTAGAAGCCTTCAAAGGCTGATCCTCAGAATGCTGCACAAATGAGGAAAGGAGAAAGGGTCCTCGTTCTTCATCAAAGACAACATCTCGACTGAAGATAAAATGATTAGTTTCTACATCAATCAACTAGTAAGGTTTATTCTTGTCACTGTACCCTGTGAACATAATTTTTTGACTCTTGGAATCCAACTTGGGGCGTTTGGCATCTAGAATCCGTACATATGCTAAAGAGCCAAATATTTTCATATGACATCTTAGGTTTGCGACTAGTCCAAGCTTCCTCAGGAGTTTTCCTTTTAATAGCCTGTGTAGGAGACTGATTAAGGAGATAGAGAACAGTATAGAGTGCTTCTACCTAAAATTTATTAGGAACATTCCTGTGTTGTAACATGGAGCGGGCCATCTCAATGATTGTACGATTACGTCGCTCTACAACATTGTTCTATTGATGAGTGTAGGGTGTGGTTAACTGGCGTTTGATGTTGTGTGTATCACAAAAGTTGGAGAAAGTAGTAGAACAAATTTCTCCCCCATTATTTGAGCTAAGAGTGATTATGGAACAACTAGACTCTTTTTCTATTAAAGCCTTAAACTTTTGAAATACAGTAAACACTTCTGATTTTTGTCTGAAAGTACACCCACATTTTACGACTGAAATCATCAACAAAAAGCAAGAAATACCTGCAACCAGTAACAAAAGGTGTATTCATTGGCCCACATACATCAGCGTGAACCAATTGTAGTACCTTAGAGGCTCGCCATGAGTCACCATCTGGGAAGGGTGTCTTGTGTTGCTTCCCAGCCTGACTAGCTCCACAAATGTTTTGACACCCTCAAGATGACAAGGTCCAAAGGAGCAAATGGTCCTCAATTGCCTTAGGGATCAATGTTTAGGTGACGGGATAAAGTGATAAATGGTGGTTGTTTATATAGAAGTAAAATGAGAGAGTTACGGAAACAGAGAGAGCAGGTTATAGAGGTCCTTTGGACAAACTGGCAAGCTCTCGGCCAAGGATGATAGCGTGACGCGTAGGTGTCCTTGCGAGGCGTTAGCGTCTCATATGGACCAAAATACGAGACTGTCACATAAGACTATTAAGGACCGACTAACCATCTGATAACCAAACTCATAAGACTCAAGAAATAAAGACAATAATAAAATTTAAAATAGACTAATACTAAACGGAAAATGGATGAAAAAACAAGAAGAAAGTAAGAAAATACTCACAAGAAGTCCGAGAATGAAGCCTCTAGTAAAGATGCTCTTCCGATACCTACACATATAAGATTGAGAGAAGATGTTGGGGTTGTTTAGGGGCTTGCCTTAGTCAAACCCCCGCTTTGGTGTTTCCACCTCCACAGACAACTAGATATGATCGAGATAGAAATAAAATAGATGACATAAAGAAAAGATAGAAGTGCTAGAATAACATGCTAACCAAATCAAGAGACAATGTAGTAAAGGGACTACGGTTACCTTTAACAAGTGAGAATGTTGAAAGGAAGAGGCTGTAATCTCCAAGCTTGAGAATGATACGCCAATAGTGCCAAAGCTTGAATGTAGAGAACACAAATACAATGGAGGTGGTAAAAAAAGGTGGAGAAAGTGCAGGAGAGATTGAAAGAACTTGAGAATGTGAGAAAAATTGATTGGGAATAAAATAGATAGCAAGATTGATGCAAAAATGAGGAGTTTTGAGAGGTATATGCATGGAAAAGGTGGTTACAGTGCATCTGCGAGCAAGCAAAGGCATTATGTTTGCTGGTAGGTGGGAAACGTAACTTCTCAATGGCTATTGTAGTCAAGAATTTATTCAAGATGTTCATGCGGTGCGTAGACGTCTACATGACACACATTCGTTCGAGACATAAATTCACCTTAACGACCGAGAATTAACGGGTTAAGGATTAAATTAAGATTGGATAAAAAGAGACTTTGCATTATGGAATTTAATTTATCTAAAGGAGAGGTTTATGGAATGTGAAATTGCATAGGATGCAATTTTTGACTACATTTTTCCCCAATTTAGCGAGCATCTGTATTCTAGCAGATGTGAGCAAAAATAGAGAGAAAGAGGTTGAAGAGCATATACCTAGGATGAAAAGGATGTAGGTCTTTGATCCTATATATGCGATTGTGATGTTGAGTTAGGACATGAAGAGGACGTGGGGCTTCTTATTGGGAAAAGTTGACTACAAATTCACCACAAACATGCTAGCTGTAGGCAAAAACGTTAGGCGAAAAAGCGAAAAGATAGATGTGATAAAATCCAATCAAATATAAAGACATCGCTGATAAGTATGGAAAGCAAGTTATGTTATGTTGGAGACCATATGACAAGCGAATAGGCCTATGGCTATTGCAAACTGCGTTGCAAGACAATCATAGGAAAGACAAGTCTAGTCAGGTTGCCCCCAAGATAGATGACGAGATGATGATTTTTATATCTTATTTTTGAAAAATAAGAATAATCAGATAAGGTAGCGCCCCCTTAGAATGATGTGTGCTACACGGAGGAGCACAAGTCATTTTAAGAGAAGGAGAGAGAGAGATATTGTGTCATGACATATATAGCAAGATGTATCCATGGGATATTATTGTGTGAGGGATAACACATAGAATCCATAATGTCAAGAAAAAGTAGAGATAAAGAGATCGAAAGCATGGGGGGATCCAAGTATTCGGGGTCATAGCTGATCATAGAAGTATGTATATATATAGTATAAATTATATGAACTGTCATCACCCCCCAAATAGATTAGAATGAGAAGGGCACATAAAGACAAATAAAAAGTTGGGTCAACATGGAAGAGGCCTAAATGCCCTGATGCTTTGCATTGTTCTCGATGTGAAAAGCGAATTTTACGACAAATAGAAGAATAATGAAACATATAGAAGAAGTTTTATGACATATTTTCTCTCTTGTATCCAAGTACCTACAAGGGTATCAAGGGTCCTCTAGGGGAGAGCACAAACATAAACAAACAAGTACGGGGGAATACAAACAAACACAAAAATCCAATCTAAAGATAAGAAGAGGTATTGCTCTAGTCCAACACATCTAACAAGTCATTGTGCTCCCAATCTAGATCATTACAAGGGGAGGGAAGATGAGCATGTAGAGGGAGAACAATGAGACGAGTATTGGCCGACTCGCCTGTAGCAAGAGCCAAGGAGGAGGCCACTTGAACATCCTCATCTAGGAGCTCCTATGAGGCTAATGTCATTGACTTTATAAAGTGGATGACAGAGTCGGGATGTCCTCCATCGAGTCGAACATGCACTTCCCTAGGGAGTGCATCAATTGAGTAGGAGGTGGATGAACTGGGGAGTAGTTGCCTGGGACAGTGACAAACTCCGGAGAAGTAGTGTTGATGTGTTTTTTGTGACCGCACCAACGCAGAACAAAGTCACCAACGGCTTCCCTATTCTCTCTTGATCAAAGTATCCAACACACTAAGATTGTGAGAGAGTTCGTGCGTTCAACTCCAAGGTTCTTTCAATGCGAATAGTCTCAGTTGGCTCGAAGTGATTTGCTGGTATTTCAAGGGGACTTACGGAATTGTTTGGCAGCAGAGAAAGGAATTCAAATGCTCGAAAGATTTGTCTATGAAGCGCGGGTTTCCTATTCGAACCAGAAAATATTGAATTTAAAGTAGTGCAGGGTTAAGAAGGCTCTAATCTACTCTAAGGCGTGGGACATGGCGATCAATTCTCACAAGCTTCAACCAAACTTTGCTTTGCCTCACCTCGGATAGCTTCCACGGAGTCGGTGCAATCTTCAGGGGAGTAGTTCAAGGTGTTCAGATCACAACTTAGCATGAAAATACCATCACAACGACGCATATAAACATACAAATCATGATCGAAGTTAAGTACACGATATTCCAGTTGACCACACAAGGCGCATTCACCATCAGCGAACACACTAGTGGTATGGATAGACGAAGTTTGCTCAAATTGAAGACCACGTTCCACAATTCCTAACATCTACTTGCATGAAATAAAAACTATTTGAGTCAGAAGGACGAAGAAACCTTGCTAGCTGCTCACAACAAAAGACAAAATTCACCATCAATGAAAATTCTTTTTATTGAGAGAGTGTTCACAACAATTTCTTACAAAGCTTTCAAAGGGAAAACTTTCCTTCTTCTTCAACTACACTATCAATCTACTTCTAAGTTGCTCCTCTACTCTATGTCTACTGTCTAACTCTAAGCTAATTTCTACTGAGATACACATGAGGGGGACTCCCCCTTTTATAGATGTCCAAGTCCAACGGACGGCTCAGATTACAATTGGCTGGATGGCCCAGATTATGCCACCTCAGCCCTAAACAAGATTCACCCTAAAAACCGCCACCAAGAGGAGTGGGGTAATAAATGAGCCATTAATGTCCATCATCCTTCTAGAAGATTCCAACTTTGAAACGCGTTCACACTGTTCTTGATCTTCTTCTTGACGTTGTTCTTCAACTTTGCTCGAGCTTCCATTCTTTTCTCCATCTTGAGTTTCGAAAACATTTCTTCTCTGTCACTAAGTCTCAACACTTAGCCATTTTCTTGCAACTTTCCTTCCTTCAAGGTTGAAATGTCATCTTGGATCACTTAAGTCATCACCGCTTGGTCTCGACGTTTCTCCTGCAAAACAAGCAAGGAGAAGAGTATTAGAACATTTCATAAAAAAAATCAGCTTACTTACCTGGATTTTCATGTTTTGATCTCCAGGGGTCCATCTCTAGCCCACTTTTGCCTTCTTCACGATTCTTCATGTCTTAGCCAAATTTCCAACCTATCTTGTATTTTGCCTGGCGCACTTCACTCTAATATTTCATTCAACCCAAGCTTGAGAAAGAAAAGCTTTCATTAGGAACTCGATCAAAAATCATTTAGACAATCATTTTCAAATTCATTTGCCAAGGCATTTTTATGTCAACAACACATTTTATTCCATGCCTTAGAAATTTTTTCAAAATTCCCTTCGGAAATTCATTATTTGAGTGCCCATAAAAAATCTCCATCCTGAAAGCCTTGGCGAAGTGCAGAAGACACTAAAATCCATTCCTCGTTGACAATCTTCAATACCCAGAAGAAAATTTCCTCCAAAACGCGATGAACTCATGGGTGTACAATGAACGGGTTCACTTAATTTTCCTGAATTTTGAACCTTGGAAAAAATAATTTCTAACAAATTTAATCCCGTTCTTCATATCTGTAGATAATTCTTGCTCTGACTTGAAATTTTTTTATCCACCTGTGAAGCTGGCATCGTCGGACTCCTTCACTGGCAAACTCACTCGTGCTTCAAAAAAAAAAATGAAAATTCATCACCTTCAGAGTCTAGGCGTAGGCGTATTTTCTTAAGGAAGAAAATACTTGTGCCTTAGAAAAATTTCAAATCATTTAGCACTTTTGAAAATTTTGCCATAGAAAATTTTATTCATCTTCCTTTATTTGCTAGTGGTGGAAACTTTTGTCAATTCATCTTAGAAAATTTTCTTTTAAAGCACATCATGCTTTATTTTATTCATCAACTTGAGCGCATATTAGACTTCATGAAGGACACTTTGTTAAAAAAAAAAAAAAAAAGTCCAACGCCTAGCTTACTCTTTATTTTTCATCGCTTAGCAATATCCTCCCTCAAGTCTAGGCGCATCCCATACTTCATGAGAGAATACTTCACACTTCAACGCCATAGTCCTTTTCACTCATTAACTTTACCACGTTTCACTCTACACCCACCTTTTGCATGGCGCATATCACATGTGAGAATGACATTTACCACACGTAGCATACTTTACCTTCCCGGCCTTAGAGTAGATTAGAGCCTTCTTAACCCTGCACTACTTTAAATTCAGTATTTTCTGGTTAGAATAGGAAACCCGCGCTTCATAGACAAATCTTTCGAGCATTTGAATTCCTTTCTCCGCTGCCGAACAATTCTGTAAGTCCCCTTGAAATACCAGCAAATCACATCGAGCCAATTGAGCCTATTCGCACTAAAAGAACCTTGGAGTTGAACGCACGAACTCTCGCAATCTTAGCGTGTTGAGATACTTTGATCAAGAGAGAATAGGGCCGTTGGCGACTTTATTCTCAAGGTTGTGTGGTCACAAAACACATGAACAAGTAGGAGCAAGTAGATATTTTCATTTCATGCAAGTAGATATTAGCTGCGGATTTGTGGTGTCAATCGAGGCAACTTCGTTTTAGTCCATACCACTAACAGCTTGTTGACGGAAAGTTTGCCTTGCATGGTCAACTGGAGTATTTTATAAGCCTAACATTAGTTGCAATTCATATCTTGGTATGCGTCGCCTTGACAGTATCTTGGTGTCGGATTGTAGCTTGAAAATTTCTTGCTATCCCCTTGAAGATTGCACCAACTCTGTGTAAGCTGTCTGGTGTGAGGTGGAGCAGAGTTTGGTTGAAACTGTTGAGATTGATCCCACGTCCCGCCTTAGAATAGAATCTAGAACTTTCTTACCCTTACACTCATTTCAATTCCGTTTATTTCTGGCTAGTTTAGGAAAACGTACCTTATTGCCAAATCATCCGCATTGCACAAATTCCCTTCCAATCATCCATGTATTGTCAACTACAAGTGATATGAACAATTGTGTAAGTCCCCTTGTGTAATTAGCATATCACAACGAACCAACTGAGGGTATTCCAAAACATTTTGGAACCTTGGAGGTGAATGTGCGATCTCTCTAGCAATCTTAGCGCACATAATACTTTGATCAAGAGAGAATGGAGTAGCCCTCGGATTACTTTGTTCTTCTGATTGATGCGGTCACAAAAATCACATCAACACATTAATAGATGGTTTATAAAATGTTCATAGGATTTCTAAATAGAAATGTGCTTCATGTGCCTTCTTTGAGGTAGAATTGTAGAATTACTAATGTTATTTTACAAGTAATATTATTTCCTAAGATGTTTAGATGTTACTTGAATCTCGCATCTTCTAGTGGTTGGAAATTGGAAAGCCATTATTTAATAAAAAAATATTTACTCTATAGTTTATCCTACATACTCGTTAATTCTTCTCTGTTGGTGGAAATCTTTGAATTTGCATAGAATGGACATAAATATTAACTTTGATCTAATCGTATAGTTTGGAAATTTTACAAATGATATTTTCATATGTTAATGTATTATAGATTGGTAATAGAATGAAGAGATAAGCTAATATTGTAATATTTTGTGAAGAGAAATTTTAAATTTTATTAGTTGTTACAGTTAGCTAATACAATTGCTAGAACATGGAATTTGTGAACAATGATTTTGCCAACCTTGGTGATTTAAGATATAAGTATATTTGGGCATGGAAATAGCAATGAAGCTCTTATTCTTTCAGAACATGCTGACTTATATTGACAATATACCTTTGTATATAAACTTCACTAAATTGTGTACTCACAATTTTTTAATTTAAAAGTTAAAACTATTGTTGGAATGTTGGAAGCTCCACACGTGTTACTCTTTCTTTTCCATGTATACAAAGTTCTAGTTGTATTATGATATTATCTATTGTTTTTTGGTTACACACAACATCATATATGTATCTCTTTTTCTGTTTGAATTTTCTTAATTTTTTCAGTATGGAGGCTATGCTACACCATCTCCAACAAAAGAATCCATTGGGGCAACCAAAGCCTGCCTTTGCTTGGGGCTTACTGAGTACAGGTTTGCTTGTTTTAACTGTTTTGTCCCTTCTACTTTTACTTTAAAACATCAGAGGATAAATGTTGATTACTATTTATTGAGTGTCATGTCCCTTTTTCAATTAATTTATATTTGTGGACCCAAGGCCTATTTCCTAGTTCTAGTGTCTTCCTTAGTCAAAATTTGTGTATCTGTTCTCCCTTTCATCTTCCATGTGCCTATCGGGTTTACAAGTTTCTAAGTGGGAAGGTATGTTCAATTTACTAAGTCTGTGCAAGTTGTTGGAGTTTCAGGGTTTCAATTCTTGATATGTTTTTCCACCCAACTCCGCTTTTTTGTTATTCCTATTGGAGTATCAGACTTTCTTTTACCCATGTACCCTTATCATGATTCCCCAATCTCTGAAACCCCTACTCCTTGACCTTTTGCACTAAGTATCTTATCGGAGTTAGAGTTCTAGCCTTCCCCTTATCTAGGTACTTGTTATGAAGTATGCCCAAACCCTGATCCTCGACATGTTATACTACGTCACTTCATTTGGATTATAGGTTCAAATATCTTCTTCTTTGGGTGCCTAGCATGCTATACTCTTGAACCTCGACCACTGACACTTTAGACTCAGTTATTCCGTCAAGATAATAAGCTCAAATATATTCTTAATTCGGTACCTTGTATGCCACACTCCCAAACCTCACCCTTTTCCATTGCTTTGTTGTATGTTTTGCCTTCCCCTTACTCGAGTACCATTCCCATGGTACACTTGAACTTGAATCCTCGACAAGCAATAATAGCCATCAAGCACCTTTGATCCCTGAATTTTGATACTCTTTCCTATTGAATTGTTTGTTTACTCCTACCTCTTTACACGACCCAAGTTGCCATTATTGACTTGACTAGATGCTACTACTCCAAAAGAGTTTTCTTTCCTAGAAACAATTGTTCATCTTAGGGTTGTGGATTCACATGTACTCTTGGCAATAAAAAAGGATCAAGGCACCCATGCAATCATTAATGTGGTGGCTAGGGTTTCAAGCCTTATTGGTCCTCATGCCATCTCCAGGGAGTTATTTCAGTGAATTTTGAGGGCTCTTCCTTGGCTTGCATACTAGAATCTAATGGCCCCATCAATGTTGAGGAAATTTGTAGATTGTAGGAAACATTTCCCCATGCCTCATTGGTACATCTAGGCACACATGAGTGTGATCTCAAGTGTGATTCAAGGGAAAACATCCCTTGATAGGTATGGATGTTCTTTGCAGTGTAGCAATCACAAGATCGTGGAATTTAGTGTAGAACAACATCCTTCTCTTGAAATTATGGGCCCAAAAGACTTTAGAATGGATGTTCTTTGCAGTGTACTAATCACAAGATAATGGAATTTAGTGTAGAACAACATCCTTCTCTTGAAATTAAGGGCCCAAAAGACTTCATTTGAAAGAATGAATGATTTTACACCCAAAAACCCTTATCAACATTGTTTTGAGCATTGTATTCAAGCAATCTAGATCTAAGGATGAAAACCCTTAGATTTGTGAGAGACCTGAGGATGAAAGACTTTAGATTTGTAGGAGACTAAAGGATGGAAACCCTTAGATTTGTGGGAGACTAGAGGATGAAAACCCTTTAGGTTTACGGAGCACAAAAACCCTTTAGGTTTCAAGGAATGGAGGACAAAATCCCTTTCAATCTATATGAAAATATCATCCAAAGATTGTGAATGGGCTTCACAAGTTGTAGTTTGCAGGTATCACGAGTTGGTGTAATTGATAGCGGTTTGTTGTAGTTTTCAATATAGCATTTTCAGCTGGTTGTTGCTGTTGTAGCAGTGTGTTGGTTGAATATTTTGCAAACTTAGGAGGTTTGACAAAATGGTGATTTCAACACAGTGTGTGAGTTAAACTCTCCTATTTAAGAGAAGGCTCCCCCTATTTAACTAAAAACAAATATGGATGATACGATAACCTTTCCTCTTGTTTCAGGAAAGGTTAAACTCTTTTCTCTTCACAGAAAAAGTAATATTAACTTCTAAAATAAAAACTTTTACAGCAGCTTGTATTAAGATCAAGAGAAAGGAAATGAAGTTTCTTGAAAGCTCAAAGACTTCCGTCACTTCCTTCGGGACGGGAAAACAACCTCAAGCGCAAAGTTTTGAAAATCTATGATCCTATCTACCCTTTTGAAAAATAATTCTAATGATAATATAGATCATAAGACAGCACAAAGTCTGCGAATACGATGTATCTATTAACTACCATGAATGTAAATCGTTACGAGCACAAAGATTTGTAACTATTTTTAGCCTCTAACTCAAATTATGAATTCAATCTTCAACATTTGCAACACAAAGTCTGCAAATATTTCAATTGAAGTTCTCTCTAGCAATCTTCCTTAATTTTCAAATGATCACAAAGCAATGCCCCAAAATGACATAAGAACACAATGGACACAAAGTGAGAATTCAACACAAAGTCTGAAATCTGCAACTCTTTGATATTATTTGAAAAAGAACAACTTGTAACTATAAAGCTCAAAGTCTTTATGAGTACAAAATTCTGCAGAAATTACTTGCTTGCCAAAAAGATCCTAATTACAAAGGACCCCCTCAAGTATTTATAGGAGAGAGGTCATGAGAAAAAAGTGGGAGGATCCCAACTAACTTGAGAAATTCTGTCAACCACCAACTACTTGTAATTGACTTATTCAAAATTACAGACTTCAACTCTTTTGATTTGTAACTTAATTACATGTAATGACAATTTACAAAATTGCAAGTGAAAGAAACACTTGCGATTACAAAATTTGTTTTTACATGTAGTTTGTTGAAAACAAAATACATAAAACATTTTATTCTATTTCAGTCCTAGTTTTGAAAGACTGAAATTTGCTGATAATTACTTGCAACTCATTTGGATCGGGACCCAATGTGTTCTTGGCAACTACAACAGTCTTCAAGATTACATCAAAATATCTTATGGCTGCTTCTTTATGTTCTTCATAAACAGTTTGCATTTTATCAAGGATCATTCTATGGTTGACAAACTTTTGAATTGAATCCATGGTAAACTGTTCTGATTCCAGCTCTTGACGAAGGTTTGTTGGCATTTCTGTAGTGACCATATCAGTTGCAAGTAGTTCTCCTTCGTGATTCAAAACTGTGCAAGAGATTTTCTCAAATCTAGAGAGGATGTCTTGCTGAACTTCGCTACTCATTTCTAGTGTAGCCTCGACATCTTTGATGAGATCTTGAATAACTAATGGCTTGTTTGTCATGAGTTCCTCAAACTCTATGTATTTTTCTCTATTTGGTATGATTGAATTACTACATAGAATCTCTAGTTTGACTTGATCCATCTCATGCCAAATTTTCAAATCATTTTCAAGTGAATCCAAACTTTGTTTGAAGGCTTCCAAAGTTTGATTCATTTTTACTCTTGCTATTCTGATATTATTCAGAATTTGCCATGTCTTTTCAACCACGGGAATGCTTTGATCGATCAGCTGAACTGCCCAAGAATCAACTGCTTTGGCCTTTTGCGCAATTTTCTCCAATTGCTTAACTGATTCTTCAGAAGTGAAAGAAGTTAAAGGATTAACTTGTTCTGAAGAGTTAGTAATCTTCTGAATTACTGAGAGAAGTTGCGCATTTTCCTCTTTCAGCTTTCTCCTTCGCCAAAAGTTCATTGTAACTATGGGTTAAGACAGTTACTGAGTTTTGAGCGTCTTGCATCATACCAGCATGTGTTTGCTTACCTAAATCCACTCTTGTGAATTTATAATCAGATACCTGCATCTCTTCTGGTGACTTGTCTGCAAGGGGCTCAGCTATCTCTGCATACTTCATTCTACTACTGTCCACAACTACTCATGAAACTGTTTTAGCCTTCTTTGCAGCTTTTGGCTTTGATTTCTTCAATTGCTGGAAATCAAATATATCAGGAGAGATTGCTTGTTTCTTCCTCTTAAGAGTAACTGAGCTCAACCATGGAGGAAGATCCAGTGTATCTGTATTTGAAACAGCAACTGTATTTGAAACAGCAGCAGATTCATTTTGAGCCACAGTTGTTACTCTTGGAGATGTTTCAGTTTGAACCGCAGCAAAAGCTTGACTAGATGATATATTTTGATCAGCATTAGCCATGAAGCAATCAAAACTTGCAGCTGATGTATCAATTTCAGGAAGTGTTATCTGTGATGTCATTGGATACATGGGATTAACATCAAAAACATTCTGCAGATTATCATGTATGTTCTCTAAAGAGGCAGTCACTGTTGATGAAGTTGATACATGAGAAGTAGCTTCAATAGGAGGAACAAAAACTGTCGAAAATGAATCAACATCACTATCAAATTGTGACATTGGAGACAATATTGATACTGGTGCAGCATCAATATGTGGAGACATTATACTCAGAGCAGTAAGAGATTGAAGAACTCCTTCTTGTTGATCAATGATTTGAATCTGCGTCTCTTTAACCTCCTTTCCTTTTAATGTTGATTTCTCCAAGGGTTTTTCTACAGCGCGATTGACTCTCAGCTTGATTCTCGTTCCTGAAGAAGAAGCACCTTCTTTAGACTTATCTCTGACCTCTGATTTCAATCCTACAGGTCCAGCTGAATCATCATCATCATTAACCCTGATTTTAATAGTTTTGAGGCCTATACTCTTAAGCCAAGAGTTAGTATTTGCCAAAATTGACTGAAATCTGTTGAAAATAGAAATTGATTCTTTATTAGACCATTGTATCGCTGGGATAGGAACATCAGCAACCCTTTGTTCTTCATATTCTGGATCCAGAATTTGCCCATCATCAATAACTCCTTCTGGGATCAAGGTCAAATTAAAGTCTATGATTTGCTCAACCGTAAGCCTACAGTAATCCATTTTGTAGATGTCCTTCTCTGTCCGGAGATCTGCCCAAATGTCTTCAAGACGATGCACATGTGTGAAGGCTCTCTTTATCTTGTCCTTCATTCCCCTGTAATCAAAATCATTTCTGGCCTTGAATCTTTTTAACTTGACTTCCTAAATTTCAGTTTCCATAGCTTTCGCCTTTGAGGTACTCGTCAAGGAGTATCTGCCAATCTACAATGGTTTATGAGATGAGATACTCACTCTAGTTTTATGTTGCACAGTTTGCCGTGCATGAACTATCATTAACTGTCTTGCCAGCTCCATTAGAATGATTTTATCAGTTGGATACCTCGGTAGCATGTTTGGCTGATCTTCAAAACAGCCAACTCTCATATAGGTGAAAGTGGGAAATTGCAGAAAAAGGCAACCATATTCATTAACTTTCCTCCAAGGAGCATCTGATATTCTGTTATTCTGCAAGGTTTTATCAAAAAGACACATAAAATAGCCAAAGAACGCATCTTGAACTCTTCTGTAATGAACCCTGCTTGGTCTCAAAGGCAATTGATCATAATATTCCCAAACTGGGACAAGAGATCTATCTCCGACGGTGGAAAGGCCTAGAAACTGCCTCAGTGAAGCTGCTATATAAACTAGATAAGATTTCATATAGAAGGTGAGCGTGGTAGGAACTTGTGCAAGCTGCTCACACAAGCTATCACTGATTATTTCACCCTAGAAGATTGGGTGCTGCGCCTTCCTAATCACCACAATGAATTTGTACATCCAATTCTCAAAGACATTGGAGAATTTCAACCCCATTATCCTACTCAAGAGAGTGATAATATCATTGACTTCTTTAAATTCAGACCGATACAGCTTAGGCCACCGAGACATACATGCCCGACGTTTCAAAAGCCATTTAGTATTGATATGCTGCTTACAGTCTTCTTTCTTCTGTTCATAATAATCTTGAGCACTCTTAACTGAAATGTCTGAATACACAGGTGAGTCTGAAACTCTGAAAACCCTATGAATGGTTTCTGGATCAAGCCTAATGATCACGTTACCATCATCATCTCTAATAGTTCTGGATTCTCTATCAAAATGAGCAGCACATGCGAGAACAAATTAAGGCTCTAGGGTAGCAACAGGAAAAGAAGAAACCAAGTGGATGTGACTTCGCAGCAGCAGTTGCATATGATGAGAAGTAGATTTCTCAGTTCTCTTCAGAAACTCGGACATATCAACATGCCCAATCTCTGTGTCTTTGATTTCCTCAATGTTCGAGACAACATGAGAAGGAGGAATCTCATTCTGGTATTTGTCGTATTTGTACTTCATCTTTTTGTTTGATGGAGAAGAAGGTTCCTCCGTCATCGAACAAGAATCTGCAAGGCTGCGATGAAAGTTCCATAAGGTCAAGACATCATCAACGTTTACTGGCGTAGACATGGCGAAAGCTAAAACTCAGGATGGATAAAGCTGCTTGCTAAGCAAGCCCTAGATTGTGAAAGCAAGTGAGATTTTAGGGTTCCCTACTCCCCGCTTCATCTATAAATAAGAGCCTTTGCTCATTTAATTTCTTTAACCGTGCTAGTGAGAACAAAACGCTGAGCCTATTGTGTCTTCTATTTGTTGCTCAAGTATTGTTCATTTGTGTTGTGATAAGCAAATTGTTGAGCCTCTTTAGCCAACAAGGAGTTAGTGTGATTGCTGTTTTCTATTGTGTTAAGAATAAGTTTGCAAGCCTCTTTAGCTGCAATTTCTTGTTCAAGGCATGTTAGAAGTGAGCTTTGTTCCAGTGATTTGAGTAATAAAATCATGAGCCTCCTTTGCCTTGGTCCAAAATCTCAAGTTTCAAGTATTTATGTTGTAACAGTCAAGCCCTTCTGTGAAAATTAAAATTTTCATAATCTACATCCTTCAAGTATGTAAACATGTTAATCATGTCATTGCAATAGAATTTTTCTTTTTCTTTATTGACAAAACATGAACAAATTGCCATATTAATATACTACTAAGATTCCATTTCAATATAATAACTTCACAAGTACATGAAACAAGAATACGTACCTTAACCAACATAGCTCCAATGAGCTTTAGAACAAATAGAAGTAAGAAAGTCCAGGAATCCGTCCTTTCAAATCTTGGTACATCGGCCGCTTGCTGAGGAGGAGAAACATCACTCGGGCGTTTTTCCGCCAACCACGGACTTATAATGCGGTCCCCCGCACGATCATTTTGCAATGAACGACCCTCCCTTCGAAGAAGAGATTGGTTGGGTAACCTTTAACGACTACCAACTGGACATAGTGCTGTGATCCTACAAAACTAGCTTTCGTGCAATCGGCAATACTCAAACTAGGATGTAATTCGGGATCACGGTGAACTGACAGTGTAGTACAACAACTAAATGGTTCCTTACACTACTTTGGCCAAAGTGTTACGTTCAATAAAGAACATAGGTCATTTGTCACATACACTAGCCAGGTTCAACTTGACTTGAGGCTATCTTACCCTACGCGTAGGTTGGTCTATCGGGGTAGTCCGTACCCTAGACTTCCTACAACAATCTAACTACTAGAATGGAGAACAATTTAACAAGTACTCACAACTAACTCCGTTATACGGGACTTTCTCATCCTAGGAGCTTTTAATAACTTGACTAAGTTAATCTTCAACTAGTTGTGATCGGTAACTTATTAAATACCCTCATTTCATTCCTTAGTATTTAAAGAGCTATATTCAAACATACACTCCTTATATGGAGTCAATAATGCAAATTACTCTTCAACAGATCAGTAAATCCGTCTACCAATTAATATAATTTACTCTTCAATAGATCAGTACATCCGTCTACCAATTTATATAATTTACTCTTCAATAGATTAGAACATGCATTAGCCTTTCTTTTAAGTAATTTACTTACATGATACAACATAGAATCATTTCTTTGTTTATCTTAACTGAAGTATTGAACTCAATGCAATTCCCTAATGTGTACATTCAGCATTTTATTCTTTTAGTTATTTAACAAGAAGTATGCTTAACAACATGAAGAATGAAACATGCCTGGTATTCGCCTTTTCCTTTAAGGGATGACCTTGAATGGGTTTACAGCTCCTAAAATCTTGAACAAAAGACTTCCAGCACTCTCAGACCATTCTCAAATTCTTCCTCAGAAATTAATCACTTTCAATAGCTGAAAGTAATCTCAACTTCTTACTGTGAACTTACAAGTGATGAAGAAAATAACAGGGGATGTCTCTCAGCAATTGGTAACATACTGTTCTCAGAAAATGTGTAAGGTTTCTCTCAGCATTAATAAAGTTTACTCACAGCTCAAACAGAGATAGATTATGGAAGCTTAATAGAATGACAAACTCGGATTCTTCAAGTCCCCCCCCAACCTTGAATGGCTGGGCGTCCATTTATAGGCCCGAAGTGCAACGGATTTCCTCTTTTTGAGGCATGCCAAATGACAACAAAGAGCCCAGATATAGTAAAATTGATACCTGGCGGATCTTTAAACCCTAAGTCACCAAAAATGAAGGTGATTCGACTCCTTTAAGCCAGCAGATCATGAAAATTTCAACTCGAAACTGAAAAACGCCACCTACAGGTTAATGCGTATTTCAACAGGTAGAAATCAGTTTAGTTTAATGAGAGACTAATTCCCAGGCCGAATGGCGTCCACAACACCATTTTAGCGAATTTATCTCTGTTGTTTTTGGTTGCTTTTGCCCTAGTCGCGCGATTTCTTCCTGCGCGGTTTTCATTTTCCCTTCTGCATTTTCGCATTTTTTTCTTCTTTATTTCGCTTTGGTTAATCTTTAATATTTTAATAGAGTTTTCAAAGTAAAAATGGCGCATATATGCAGGCTCATATTTGAAGATTAACACTTCAACGTATACATTAGAAAAATCCGCGTTTTCTTACTCAATTCGCGATTTTTATGAAATCCGCGATTTTTAATTTCTTCCCAGATTTGCATTCGCATTTAATAAAAGTGCTTTGAAATGTTTTAATTTTTATTTCATTTGATTTTGACAAATCTTTTATTTAGATATATTTGTTTATTCTATTAAAATACTTATATAATATAGTTTATGCATAATTATTTAAATTATCAATTTAAATAATATTATATACATTTTAAACTATATTATATATAATATTAAATATATTGAAATACTTAACATTATACTAATACACATATATTCATTTACATTATACGTTAAACATGTAAATTAATATATATGTATTCGTATAATTTCAGAGGCAAGATATCATTACAATATATAATTCATTTATCTCGTTAGCCGTGGGTATGTATATTTGTATATATATATGTATATATATACTACATGTATAAGTATCCATAAATACATTTATATTGACACATACGTATGGCATATCCATTTGCTTAATACGTTTGTATCGACATGAATGTACTTATGGGTACTTGTACATATCGTATTCGTATATACAAATGCACATATCCACCTCTAACCAGAACTTATCATTTATAAGGTTATACTGGCAAGCATCACTTGTTTACACATTCAGAAGAAGACACGACTCCTAATGATACTAGACAAGCCTACAGATGACTTACCTTTAACCAGAACAATGACTTAGCTTACACAGTTCTAAGGTTTGTGTGTGTGTATGTCCAGTTGGTATCCATTACTGTTTACCCGACCAAGTTCCTCCCCGAGTGATATCTCTCCTCTGCCTGGAGGTACGAACCTGCTTCCTGCATGCCATGTCACGACAACGGAAGTTATTTGCTCAAAACAAAGCAAAATACATGAAACATTTCAAAAGTTAGATTATTCATAAATCAATAACCTCCATTCTCCTTTATGCAGTATTTCACCAAAAATAACATCAAATGAAACAACATTCATATTGAAAACGAGGTACAAGCATCATTAATTTACCTTCAGAATTCACATTTACTCTATCTAGTAATGGTAAATTGTAACGTCTCAATTTGGGATGTAACATATGTTCTACTTTTATGATCTAGATTTCAGCTTACATTGAAGTGTGTAGATGTTTGTTGGAATAGAGTTTATCGAAGTATTTTGTCAGATATCACCTTGTTAATTTCTAGTTTCTCTTGCTCTGCTATTACTTGAGAAATTAGAAACGTCTTTAGTTTAAGTTAGTCGTAGTTGAACTTCTTATATCAGAAAATCTCAGCTGCGGCGTTTGTGTTTGATAAACCTTGTGCTCTAAGCTGATCAAAAAGATAGGCAACTTAGTTTTAGTTTACTTTCTTACAAACACCATCAGCAAGAGGGAGCTTCCCCTCCTAATTTGAAGAGCAGCTTATCTGTGCATAGCTTTCCGTTTTTGAATCCGCATTCTAGAGGTGCGAGTTTAAACGCCAACAGATGGAAAGCATATGGAGAATGCAATTAAAAGAAAACGAATTTAAGAAGTCGTTTTTAGATTTTACCATGAAAAGGTTTTTCAAAAAAAAAAGAAAGATGAAAAGCGAATAAGTAGTTTGAATATGGGAAACACATTTTGTAAATAGAAAAAAAAAAATGTATAGAGTGGGAAAAGAAACGTTTTTGTAAAAGACAAAGACATATCAAAACAAGATTTGAATAAAGAAAACACATTTTGCAGAAAACACATAAAAGAAAAACAAAAACGTGTTTTTTGAAAAGTTTCAGAAATGAAACAAAAACACCATATAAAGATACACTAACAAAAAGAAAGAAATAACTAAGATAAAGAAAGAAAAACATACTTGAAAGAAGAGCCGTAAAATCCATAATGAAGAGAGAAAAACCCTGGACGTGATTTGCAAACCCAAAAACTTGAATATTAACAGCTGAAAGTCCAATTTTTAAAGCTCCTGGATCTATAAAATCTGCTTGAAATAAGGTAGACAAATGAAATAGAACTCGAACTGCTCTGATCATGGATGGCGTCGGGTTCTTGAGAGCTCATTGCAAGTGAAAATAACACTCAAAAAGAGAGGTTGGATTTTTACATACCTTTTGCAAGTCATTTAAAATGAAATCGGACTTTTTAAATGTATTTGCAAATGACTTTGACTAAAATCGGGCCTTTTATATCTATTTGCAAGTTACTTTTAAAAACTTAAACTTGAATCGGGCTTTTTACATGCCATTACAAGTAAAATAAAGAAAATCGGGCCTTTTAAAAGTCTTTGGAAATGTTTTTTAGTGAAATCAAGTTTTTCAAAGACAAATGCAAGCGCTTTTAAGTGAAATTGGGTTTTTCAAGTATAAATGCAAGTGAAAATAAAAGAAAATCGGACCTTTTAAGGATATTTACAAGTTATTCAAATAAAATCGGACCTTTTAAGGGTATTTACAACTTATTCAAATAAAATTGGACCTTTTAAATGCCATTACAGGTAACTTAAATTAAAAAGTAACTTGCAATGGGGCTCAAAAATTCCTATACTTGCAATATAACCAAAAAGTTCCTATTGTTTACTTGCAGTGAAGCTTAAAAGCTCCTACTTGCAGTGATGTCAGAAAAACCCGAATTTGACCAAAAACACACTAAAAATGACTCAGAATTTCACGAAAACGGATGAGAATGAGAGAAAAATGGTAACCCAAAGGATTATAAACCTAAAACTGAGATTTGCTAATCTTTGCACCTCGTAATACGTGCCTTAGAGGAGAAAATCTTCAAATGTTATCAAAATTTTGATTGGTTATCCAAATTTTAAACAAGTCAAAAATTTGGGATAACACAGTGTATGGTAATGCATTTTCAGACTCATTTAATATAAGGAAGGTTCCACAATTTGTCTTAAATATTTGTGAAGTTTATTAGTTAAAACACTTTAGTCTAGGTTGCAAATATAATGTTCGAAGTCATAAGGAAATTTGGGTTTTTATAAGATTTGGGTAAAGTATTTAAATCTCAACACAATTAGTAGAGGGTTTGAACTTTGACTAATATTTGCATTAGTATTTCATTGGGGACATTGCTGTGGTATTAGAGCTGGTTTTCTTGCCAGCTTGTTTATGCCCCGTCTTCATAGATTCATATGCTAGCTCTATCAAAGCTTAATTTGAAGTATTGTAGGGGTGGTGGTGTCCATCAAGGTTTTGGTTAGGGGTAAGAATTAAGAGTCAAGAATGGTTATGTGCTAGATCCAACATGTTGGTCCTAGTGTGTGACTTCTCCTATATGTGAGATAGAGATATGGTTCTTATGCTGAGGTATACAATTTCAAGATTCTATATCAATGGCTTGGTTCATCCATCAAATATTATTATATTTTAGCACTAAATATGCTAGCTCACAAAGTGATATTGGCTGCATGAAAGTTGAATTTTGTAGCACGTAGATTAGGTTTAAAGCTATTCAAGGAGTTAGATTATCTTTTTCAAATTTCTTGTTGAATGTGAAACCATTCATTGGTGATGCACCTTAGGCATTAGCAAGTGAGCGTGGAAGGAATAAATGATTGGCAGTTTCCTCATGAGCTCAATGATTGGGAAATCTTGAGGGCTCCACCCATCCCATCTTTGTTAAGCTATCCACCATTTGAAGCTTGTTATGAATGAGAAACCATATGAAGCCTTAAACTCTAAACACACTTTATTCAACAAAAGTGTCTGCGAATTCATACTTATATAATATATTGGTATTAATATTTGTTAATAGCAGCATATAATATGCCATACAAATCGTGCATTTTGCACTAGATAGTGGCCCCTAGCTTCTTGTTTCATTGTGCCATTGATGAACTGTCGTGTTCTTTGAAATTCATTCATGTTGGAAAATCCCCTTCTAGATTTGAATGATATTTTTTTAAATGATGCTCATAGTTTGACATATGTAAACATTTTGTCAAACTGTAGCATGACAATGTCTGAAATTAATTTCAGAATTAATGAATATATATTTCCAGGTAATTGCATTCAGCCATCAATGATTCAAACTTATACAATAACTTATAACAGGGATTTATCATAACAGTGATATTTGCATATCTAATAGCAATGTTTACACACAGATTGATAAAACTGTATTGCACAGAAAATACATTTATTTTAAGTCTGACCTGATAATACATGCACAGGCCGTCACCTTAAGACTTCAATGTTATGGAATGGCAATGTACAGGTTTGGAAACTAGGCGATATCACCTTGTGAAACTCATGGCTCGCTTTCCTGCTATCTTCTAGTCTAGATGCCTTTCCTAGTGGTTGTGGACTAGCTGCACAGACCTCCGCGTGACCTCCTTTCACTCCTTGTTCTACATGTGACTCCCTTGAGAGCTGCAATAGGTATTGGCGAGTGTCTTACTAGAATTTGGCACTCCCATGACCCCTCATAAACAGCAGACAAATCTCCTTAACTTGGCTACAGGGATAAATCGCGGCCAACAGGAAATGCACAGCCCCACGACTATGCTCTAGCACACATTAATATCTGCAATTAAAATCACTTCTCTCAAACTCACTGCTGCGGATGGCTATGAACGTTATATAAGCATGAATAAAGGTGAATAAGGTTACCAATATTATCACCTGTTAATGCAAGAAGTCTTCAACTGAAAGTGACTCCTGAATATGCAGAAATAGATATTCAGTCGACCCAATCTGAATGTGCAGACCAACATAAGGCTGAGTAGTATGACCACCTCAATACATATCGACCAGCTGGCTAAAACCCTCAATCTTTAGAATGCAAATGATATTATTGCTAACCTACAAATTTGTCTCCACAGGAGACTCACAAATTTGACCAATAACGCATACCAGTGAAAGACCAGAAAGGTCTCTCCAACCAGACCAGCTAGGGTGGAATCGTTTAACCACTGAAACCAGTTGCCCTAGGGTTTCCATTCCCTAAAGCCAAGAACTCTGAAAAGCTCCTCAAATGTCAATTAGAGAAAAGAAGCAAGCATATTCTAAATGAGCTCAATTTCCACCTTTTATATGACTTGCACTTTTCCTGCTCATAAAATAAAATAAAGTGACTTTATAAAGTTACTTTTTAGACATTACCCAAAGTCACTTTATAACACTTAAAAAAGTAACTTTATCACACCTTTAATTTAATTATTTAATGTTACCTTATAAATGTACCTTTTCTTGCCAGGCAACCTTAAAGAATTAAATAAACCAATTCCCTTTACTCGACTATAGCCTATGGGAATTAAATCGGCTAATAAGTCCATCTGGAGTGATCACTGAGAAGGGAACATTACAGATGTTTTGTCTTTTGCTTTGCCACTCATTTTCATTTTGTATGAATTCATGTTAGATGGCTATGACTAATGTAGTCCCTCACCTTAATCAAGCCGTTTCTTGTTGACATTTCTTGTATATTTGCTGATAATTGAGTCGATGGCATACATATCATCTTTACTGTGGAAATTTCTCTAGGCACCCTCTTTTACTTGCTGTAATATTTAATGTTTCAGCAGATTTAGTCAGTTAATATCTCTATGCACATCTCTCTTCTCTTAAAATCTTTATTCTTCTAGATTCTTCCTTGTATATCCTTTTCAATCTTTTTATATATACATAATATGAATATAAAGAATGTACAATTATGGTAATTTCTTATCTCTCTTGTTGTTGCAGTTGTCTTCCTTAGTTCGTATCAAGTTCGCTCCTGCTTTTATATGGATATGAATTGTTTGACATGCTCCTTTGAAGATCATTCAACGTGCTGGTTAAACCATTGATGCTAAGCTTATAGCTTGCTAATATCGGATTGATTCAAATTGAACTTCCTGGGCTACATATTGAGTTTCAAACACCAAGAAATTTATTTTATAGTGTCTTCTTGGAGTGTATATTGTTTCAAAACCAATTTATTTTGTAACTCTTGGAATTCTACTTAAATGTGTCCATTGCACAGTTGGCACATAACTTGGAACATAATTTTTTTTTAAATTATTAATGAACTGCTTTGAGGAATTGTTAAGTAGTAGTGAAATTATGTTTCAAGGTTTCGAAGATAGAGGAAGATCATGTAAAATTTCAATGATGCAAGGATTAAATCCACTCAGATTTCTGAAGGTCTCCAATGAAACATATCAATACCTTTTGCATTTTCTCATTGACTTTGAAAGGCTCCATTGGTTGAAGAAGTTTACATTATCAATTTCGTAGAGATTTTTATGTCATTGCATAGGTTCTGGACCTATGATTGAGTTTCATCCATAGATTCACAAAACTTCTAACTAGGATGCATAATACCTCATATTTTGATGCTTTCTGATTGCCACGCATGTGATGATGATTTTCAATCGTGTGTTCATTTTGGGTCTGACAATAGTTAGACTGTTTGACATGGGCCACATATATGTTTGTTACAGGACCTTTATTGGGACAAACCTAAGTCCTGTATGGGAGCAGTTCCTCTCACCAATGAAAGGTAGTGTTCTTTGATAATAGATTCAATTTATGCTTTGAAATTTCATCCTCTATTCAAAATTTAGGAGCTCTAGATTAAACATGGATTTGTGACTGATCATAAAGGGTTCAGAACAACTCTACCATTTTTGACACATTAGGTCTTTTTCGCATATACATATTCCAACAAAGTAATAAACCACGATGAAGATCATTTACATCTTTTAGGGAAGTATTTATTGTATGTTCTAGCATTGATAGTGTGCATTTTTTCTACAAACATAAATGCAGTAAGAACTACTACTTGATAAATTTCATGTGTGTGATTCATTTTCATATTGACATAGAATAGCATAGACAAGGGGAAAAAAGCTTGTGAAATGACAAAGAAATCTCGCCAAAGAGATTCTACAGCCATAAGGGTAGATTCTAGAGAAATTGAAGAATACATCTTCAAGCAAGTACGGTAATGTTTTCCATCAAGAAGATATCACACTAAAAACTATCCTTTTTAACGAGGATATCTGTACAATACAGCAATCTATCATGAATGTGAATGGAGAGATGACTAAAAAATACAATTCTATAGACTCCTCAACATACCATAGATGAAGAATGCTTCACTTTATTTATAAATATGCAAAAGAATCTCATATACGAAGATTGATTGACTTGTTAAAACTTAAAAGGGAATTGTAAGAGAGAAGAAAATAATATAAAATTAGATTATTCTTATGACAAATTATGACATAGTATGACAAACCATAATACTTATGGTACTTATTATTGTGGCATGTGTATAAAGGTAAGAACACATTGAAAAAGAAAGAAGAGAGTAAAAGACATTAAAAAGAAGAATTTTAATCTATATGCACCCTTATTACCCACATACAAATAATGGAATATCATTTGAGTTCAGGTTATCAGAAACAATGTTCCTAGACCTATGAATTAAATAATTTTTCTTACACCTATGTTATTCCTATCGGACAAGATTGATAGTCATTCTCCACTTTTCCCCACTTTATGATTAATGTAAATGTTGATATGATTGGTTGCAATCTATGTCACAGGATTTGCCGCATTTTATGCATGAAATTCATTGACTCAATATTGGAAGAAGTAGTAGGTCATGAAATTTACTCATTCATGGATGGGTTCTTGGGCTACAACCAGATAAGTATAGCTGAAGAAGACAAATTGAAGACAACATTCGTAGTTGAAGACATAGTGTATGCATACAATCGGATGTCGTTCGGCCTGTGCAACTCTCCGACGACCTTCCAAAGGATAATCCTACACAAATTCGACAAGATGTTGGTAGTGAATTTTAAGGCATTCTTGGACGATTGGTCGATCTACAACGACGAAGAATCACACCTGAAGGCTCTTGAAGAATGCATGGAGTGGTACAAAGTGGCACAATTGACAATAAATGCAAAGAAGTGTTGGTTTATGGTGCCTCAAGAAAAATTGCTCAGGCGCATAGTTTGTAAGGCTGGATTAAAGACCAAGCTAGATAAGTTCTGAGTGATCATACAGATGGAACCACCCCAGAACATTGCTGGGGTAAAATCATTACTTGGACATGTTGGGTACTACAAAAGGTTTATCAGTAATTTTGCTCAGATTTCGTATCCATTGGACATACTCACTAGGAAGGGGCAACCATTTGAATGGACAAAAGCACAAGAAGCCTTCAAGGAACTAAAAGTATGGATAATCAGTTTTCCGATCTTGGCATACTCGGATTGGAACAAAGAATACCACGTGCATGTCAATGCATCAAACTATGTAATTGGAGCACTATTGGCGCAAGTGGGCATACAAGGGTTGGATCACCTAGTGTTCGTCTCTAGTCAATTGTTTTCGAAGGCGGAGAAGAATTATAGTACGACAGAGAGGGAAGCTCTCGGGATGGTGTACGTGGTGCAAAAATTCAAACATTATTTACTAGCGACCTCCTTCACATTTTACGTGGACCATCAGGCTCTCATGTACTTGGTCAACACACCCATTAACCGGGGGAGAGTAAGTTGATGGATTCTACTGTTATAGGAGTTTACATTCACCATAATTGTATGACCAAGGAAGAATCACATCATTGCCGACCGATTATCAAGAATTTGGTCTGACGAGCCACTTGAGGGGTGAATGAAGACTTCCCGAATGTGCACTTGTTCTAGATAGCAGCATTACCCACATGGCACGAGAAAATTGGAGAGTACTTGTTGATGTCACCATTCTTGAGAGAAATACCACCCGTAGAACAGAGGAAACTAGTGCTCAAAAGTAAAATCTTCCAACTCATTAACGGGCTACTATATGTTGGCGTGGTTTTTGAGACCGCACCAACACAGAATAGAGTCTCCCAACGGATGCTCTATCCTCTCTTGAACAAAGTATTCAGCATGCTAAGATTGCGAGTAAGATCATGCTTTCAACTCCAAGGTTCCTTGAGTGCGAATAGGCTCAGTTTGGCTCGATGTGATATTGTTGGTATGTCAAGGGGACTTACACAATTGTTCGACGGCTAACAACAAACAGTAGACTAAGGGCTTTCATGTGATTCAAATGATTTGGCAGGTGAGCGCAAGTTTCCTAATTCTAACCGGAAATGAACTGAATTTAAAAGGGTGTAGGGCCTAAGAAGTTTATGTTCTATTCTCAAATGCAGGATATGTGGAGCTTCGTTTCAATAGACTTCAACCAGATTTCACCTAGCCGTCTGACAGCCTCGCAAAATCGGTGCAATCTTCAATGAAATAGCAAAAGATGTTCAAATTATAACTTAACATACATACACCATCAGAACGCATATAAGCATATAAATCACAACCGAAGTTAAACTCAAGGTAATGTCCAGTTGACCACACAAGGCGAACTTATCATCAACAAGCCGCTAGTGGTATGGAATAAAGCGAAGCTATCTCAATAAAACACCACACACCAAAGTAAGCTACTTGCATGAAATTAAGCTACTTGGATACAAAAGGAAGAAGAGACCTTGCTAGCAATTCATGACAAGACGAATTCCATCATCAATGAAAAGATCTATTATCATAAAATGTGTTGCACAACAATCTCCTCAAAAGTTTTCAAAGGGGAAAACTCTTATTTCTCAAATTATGCAAATGCTCTACAATGCTACACTATCTAGCTCTAGTACTAATGCTCTCAATGTCTACTATTCCAATGTCTAATCTAATATATATTACAAATGAGGACTCCCCTTTATATAGCCAAGTCCCAAAAAGGCAGCTAGGGTTAAAAGTAATAAGGTAGCCAGAATTGTACCACCTCAGCCCTAAACAATATTGCCCTAAAAACCGCCACAGAGGAGAGTGGGGTAATAAATGCGCCATAATGTCCACCATCATCCTTCTAGAAGATTCCATTTGTAGACGCGTTCACACTGTTCTCGATCTTCTTTCTTGGCGTTGTTCTTTGACTTCTTCCACTTGAGGGTCTTCATTCTTCTTTTCATCTTGAGCCTTGAAAATGTTTCTTCAACACTTAGCCATTTTCTTGCAAATTTTCCTCCTTCGAGATTGAAACTTGTCTTCATCGTGCTTCCACTTCAAGTCATCATGCTCTGGCCTCAACATTTCTCCTGCAAAACAAGCAAGGAGGGTAGAATACTTCATGATATAAACTTAACTCACTTGGCCAGATTTCATGCTCTCGACATCTCCAAACGCCATCGCCAACTTCGCGGTTCAAGTTCATGCCTTAGCCAAATTTTCAATCCATCCTCTTCAAGGGCGTATCATCTTTGAGAGATTCATTTCACCTGCTGGAGCCCTGACAACTTTGATTTTATCCATCTCTGGCTCAAGAAGACTATCCTCACGAAGAATTCAAGCAAATTCACCTAGGCAGTTTCTTTCAAACTCATCATCTGGAGAATTTCACCTTGAAAACACATTTTCTTCATTTTGCCTTAGAAAATTTTCAAGTTTTCTTTAGGAAATTCATCAACCTGATGCCCACTTAAAATCTTCATCCCAGAATCCTCGACAAACTGTGGAAGACCTTGAAATCAACTCCTCATCGATAATCTTCGATACCCAGAAGAAAATTTTCTCCAGAACGCATCGAATTCATGGGTGCCCAACGAACGGGTTCATTTAATTTTCTTGAATTTTGAACCTTAGAAAATATTCTTTCATCAAATTTATTCTCGTTCTTCGATCCCCTCTAAGAATTTTGCTCTGACTTGGAAAATTTTATCAATCCTGTGGAGCTGGCATCTTCTGACTTCACCTCAGGCGACTCATCTGTGCTTCAAGAAAAATCTTATCTCTTCAGAGTCTATGCACATTTTCTAGAGGAAGAAAATATTTTGTGCCTTAGAATTTTTTTTTTTAAATCATCTCTTTGGAAAATTTTGCCTTAAAAATTTTATATCCAGCTCGATCCACTTTGCCTGTGAAAATACCAACTTCACTTAGAAAATTTTATTCACACCGCACACTTGATTTTTACTCACCATTTGTATTTCATTCCACACTTACAAGGCAATTTTATTTGAAATTCCAACGCCCTTGGAAAATTCTCAACACTTTTCAACTTTAGGCGCCTAGCATTTATCAAGCTTTCACCACGCCATTAGTCACATTTCACATCACATTCATTTAACATGGCGCATTCAAAGGAGAGAGAAGAATAACTCTACAACATATTTACTTTTGTCTTGACATGCCCTCATTTGGGCGCATTTGATGCCTATAGGAGGATGAAAATTTGCTGACTTGTTGACTTCTCAGCTGCATGGGCGCATTTTGGAGGATGAGAAGGATGACTTTTCAGCTTCCTAGATTTTGTCTTCATATGGCATGCTTTGGGCGCATTTCTACCTAGGAGGCAGATGAAAAATGTTTGACTCTTTTGACCTTTCTCTCCCTTGGGCGCATTTTACCCATGAAGGAGGATGAACTTTCAATG